>JANJEY010000002.1:36924838-36945794 GCA_024703695.1 Erythroxylum cataractarum | reverse complement strand
CGTTCCATTAATCTTCTTCTCTTCATCGCCAAAGCCTCTACTTGTTACGAATTTGCCAGTCTGTCTTCCTTACTTTTGCGTCGATGCTCTTCTTCGAGAATAGCAGCTGCAATATTGTCGAAGACTAGAGTATCTGTGTTATTTGTTAAATTGATGACAAGTTGATCATACGAATCTGGTAGGCTTTAGAGTAGAAGTTCTACACATTCATTTATCTCTATTGTGTTTCCCAATGGTGTGAGTTGAGAAAATAAAGTATTTAAAATATTTAAGTGCTCCGTCATTGAAGTGGATTCCGCCATACATAAAGTGTATAGTTTTCTCTTCAAAATTTTTTTGATGTTGAGTGATTTAGCCTCGTACAATTTTGTGAGGTGATCCCATATTTTCTTCGTAGTTTTATTTTTCTCTATGCTAGATAATACTCCATCAGCTACAACTAGTTGAAGATTAGTTATAACATTTCCATTCATATTGTTCCATTTTTCATCTGTGACTCCAACTGACCATTCACTAATAGATGTTAGATAATTATCTTTCTTCAAAATTGTCTTTATCTTCAACTTCCATAATGAGAAATTACTCCTGTTGAACTTTTCAATCTCAAATTTTGTTGTCATTGCTTCTATCACGAAAGTACCGTACTCATGAATAAATACACATGAATAGTATTGTATATTTGAATTACAGTAATTGTACAGTTTAATGCAAAAATAAATGAATGAATAGTTGTCACTTTTTGGTTACTATTCACCAATTTTTACTATGCTTACTAGAGCTTCGAACGGATTACGTTAAAAAATTCGTCGTAATTTTCTCACCTTATTCTGATAACCACTTGTTGTGAAAATCGACCAGATTAGAACAAGTTCGCAGCTAAATAGAACTAATACAGATTTTACGTAGAAAACTCCCAAATTAGGGTTTAAAACTACTGACAAAAATAGAAGACTTTTATTATTGAAAAAAAATAGAGAATGACAAAGAAAAACTAGACTAAAAAATATACATAATATTTTTGTCTCTCTTTCTATTTCTTTATTCTCTCACCTTACTTTTCTTCTCTCTTCTTTACTCTTAGTGCAATTCTTTATGCTACTCCTATCTTTTTATAGGTAAAAGTGTCTTTGGTTGTATTAGGCATAGTAGTACCAGCCAACAATTGTTGACAGACACAATTGCTGACATGAGAGAGGTGGATAAGATGAAGAATGGAAATACAAGTAGAAGAGTATAAAATTGGTTGACGTTGAAATGTCTTACAATTGTTTGGTTGATGTCGTTATGTCTTACAATTGTTTGCATTTTCGTTGTTACTTGCTATTGAAGTTGTTGAACTTGGAGTTTTGCGTGACGAGCATACATTTGCGAATGGCGCTAAAATCTAGAACTAGTTGTCGACAGTAGGAGGAAAAACTGGAACCGGTACAAAAATGTACTACAGTACAGATCATACCAATAGTAGAGCCCTTTTGAGAAAGGATAAGGTTGTCGCTTCGGAAGTTAAAAGCAAAGTACGACTGGGGATTAGGACATCTTTGGGTGAAAACTTTGAGGAGAATCTGGACTTGGTTGGATTGCCGAAGGATTCATCCCTGACAGCTATGCTATATGGTCAAAGAAGCTACAGATGTCCATTATTTTTCAGTTCAAAATGAAAGACATCTTACTCTGTAATTTTTTATTAAAGGTAGTTCGCTGTCTGAAGCCTCAAATACACATCCAGCCAGGATACAGTTAACATGCATTTGTTATCGAAGAAGTCTGCAGATTTCTGGCTCTCTATATACGTACATTATTTGTTTCCCACAACATCATGCAATTGAACTGGGCGTCGTTATGCGAAAGGTTTAGATTTTGCAGTCAGAGAGTAGGCACTAGGCATCCTTCGATAACTTGGAGTTCGATGAACTTAATCTACTACATCCATATTTTCTGGAAGAACACTGGATGGCATCCTGAGTAAAACAAAATCCAATATTCATGTCCGTTTCGTTTGCTCCAACACTCGAGGGCATAAATGATACATCCGAGCTGTCTAAAACTTCCAAGTTCCAAATTTAGCCGTATAGCGTTGAGTCGAGTCCAAATATTAACAGCTAAGTATATATATATCTCACTCTTTGTCTTTCATTATCATAATCCATGAATCCGACCACAGTGTATAACTGGACTTAATTTTTATGATAATACATTGGTTCCATTTGTGAAATCTTAGGTAAAGTAGAGGAAGAGAGACAAGACAGGACGTGATCTGAGTAAAAGGATAACTGATGTAATAGGCTTGTGGACAATGTAAAATCTTATAATAGAGTAGTAGAAAACAGGATGGCCGATGACAGATAGGTACTCTGCCTATGACCGAGTCTTTGTCACGCATACGTGGAAATTTTGTTTTGATTCGCGAAATAAGTCTAATTTTCAAATTTAAATTTGTACTTCTTAAAAAAGTTTAGTAAATAATATTCATAGTCTATAAAAATTAAATTCTCATTTTTTATAAAATCTAAATTTATAACAACATTTAATTAAAGTAAATTTATTAGCTTTTAAGGCAATGCATGATTATATTTAAAACATGAAAAAGAATAAATAAAAACTTAGAACTAATTGGTTTTTATTTATTTTGGAAAAGGAAAAATGTTTTATTTCTTTTCTGGAGGAATAAAAAAGAGAAAAAGAACCCTAAAAAACTATCTACTGGCTAGGAAAAGAAGCGAAGAATATTTATTATAAGTAGGAAAAGAAAAGAGAAATGGAGGGAGACGTCGAGTCATCATATCATATCCTCCCGCCGCCGCCCCTTGCACAAAATTGAAACAAGAGAGTTGTTGCTGCTGTTCTCGACTCGTACTGTATTTTGTTTTTGCTTTCATTCCGATTCCCGTGGGAACTGAAGGCTGGGGTGGTGGGGTTGTGGGAACTTTGTGAAGACCGTCAATAGACACAAGGTGGTTTCTAATTATCTTTTGCCAACTTTACTCACAGTATTCATAATATCTCTTCTCCTCATCTTTACTCTTGTTTTTTTTTTGTCATCTACTTATTACGATGTATATATAAGTTTCTCCGTGTGTTCCTCCTCCTTCATTCCTTCCGTCAGACTCTTTTCCTTCATATTTAGGTACAGATAAGCAGTCCATTATTGTTGTTATTAGCATTGCTTCCCTGTTTATTGCAAGTTTCTCTCTTTTTTGGGGACTTTTTTTTTTAATGTCTAAATCGATGTCAGAGCAATTTAGTAATCCAACTATCAATTACTCATATGTTGTGTTTTTGTTTTTGTTGAACGTCAGTGTCAGCAGCAGGATCAAGTTAAAAAGAGCTTTTTTTTTTTATTGGGTTTTGAAAATACACAATGAAGTACGTATTGGTGACTGGAGGAGTGGTCAGTGGACTTGGGAAGGGTGTTACAGCCAGCAGCATCGGAGTTCTTCTTAAAGCTTGCGGTCTTCGTGTTACTTCTATTAAAATTGGTATATAACACCATTCCTAGCTTTATCTTAGTGCTGTTAACTGTGTTTTTCTTTAATATGTTAGCTTAGCATTGTTAATTGTGTGTTGTTTTAAGCAATGGACATTTCTAATTGTCTACCAACTTTGGCATTTCGTTTTCTTTTTTGCTTCATTATGTGGTTAATTATTAGGTTTCTTAATTTGATAGGAAAATTTGAGAGCTTTCTTTAAGATTCTTTTGAAGCTTACCATCGAAGTTCTTGTGCCTTTATTTTTTATCCTATGTTTCTTTTCATCCTTTTGTATAAAGTCAATCGCATATACCTGTTGAACTAGAGCTTTCTGTGTCTGGAAGAACTATTATGAAAAAAGAAGATGAAATCTCTAGTGTTGAAAGTGATTTTAGTAATTTGAATAAGAAAAAAAAATCATCTTTTCTTTTTAAATTTTGGTGTTCTTATTCCTAAACTATCAATACACTATTGTAGTATTCCTTTCGGGTTAAGGAAAACAGGAAAAAAAAATCATGTTACGGATAGGAAATAAGTTGCAATAATTTGTTTCTCCACGTTTGCTAAATCCAAGACTTTTTTTTTCTCTCTAGTTTAAGTTTTTATGCAAATAAGTTTGAAAAAAATGAAGAGTGTAGGTACGCAACAGAAACCTCTTCAACAACTTAATTCTGTGCTTTAGCTTTTGGGGATCCCATTCACTTTTAGGATGGCAATCACATCATTATGTGTACTTAAAGTAATTCCTGACGAGTGAGTTTTTATCATCACCATCATTTCTCTTGTGATGTCGACCTTTTGTCTTATCCCTTACTTTGAAATATTTGCAGACCCCTATCTAAACACTGACGCTGGAACTATGTCTCCTTTTGAGCATGGAGAGGTTTTTGTCTTAGATGACGGTGGTGAGGTAAATTGAAAACCAAATAAATTATGCTGACGATACTCCTTTAATGTACTTCACAAACTCAACGTTGAGATGATTTGGTGACTAAAAGGTGGATTTGGACCTTGGCAATTATGAACGATTCCTAGATATCAAATTAACTCGTGACAACAATATTACAACCGGAAAGATATACCAGGTCATTAGCAGACTGTTACTAGAAGCCTAATGCATCATCATATTTTCTTCTTTCTTTCTTTCTTTCTGATTTTTTGTCTTCATCTGACAGTCTGTTATCGACAAAGAAAGAAGAGGAGACTATCTTGGAAAGACTGTTCAGGTTTGTTTCTTATTAGTCTTCCTTGTTTTGAGCATTTCTTCATATATTATATGCTTAAGGTATTGTGCTGTTGTTGCTGTTATTCCAGGTGGTGCCACACATAACAGATGCTATACAAGAGTGGATTGAACGAGTAGCATATATTCCAGTTGATGGGGAAGAAGGTCCACCTGATGTTTGTGTCATCGAATTGGGTGGAACTATAGGTACTTCATTGGTTTTCTATTTTGTGCTTAGCCAGATAACATCTTTACCTTCCTGCATATAACACAATCCATTTCATGCAGGTGATATTGAATCTATGTGGTTTGTCGAGGCACTTGGCCAATTTTCTTATCGCGTAGGTAATTTGATAAGCTTCGGCATCTGATTGAAGAGTTAAATTGAATCAGTTTCTTTTTCAGATGAGCATTGATAGTGGTATTCTGATATTGGGCTGCTACTTTTCTAGGTCCTGGCAATTTCTGCTTAATCCATGTCAGCCTTGTTCCTGTTCTCAATGTTGTTGGCGAACAGGTATAGCTTGAACTTTAGATCTATTTGGATGGCATTGATTACAGATTTTAACTCCCTATTGAGAGGTTGATGCAGTATACATTTCCAGATCATTTTGACTTGTGTACTTTATAACACACTGGTTTTGTTCTTTCTTTGATTGTTAAAAAAGAAAACAAAACCTACCCAGCACAGTGTGCGAGGGCTTAGAGGCCTTGGGCTGACACCAAATATTCTAGCTTGTCGTAGTGCGAAGGTTTTTTCTCTTTCTCTTTGCACTTAAGATTTCTATATTGCTTGCCCTGGTTAGTATTTCTCATGTTTCTAAAATTCTTGACAGGCACTTGATGACAATGTTAAAGAAAAAATTTCACAATTTTGCCATGTGCCGGTACCAGAAATCGAATGCCATTGTTTTTTTGTTCATCCTTATTATGCAATCATACTTGTTTTTTAATATTCGACTTTTATACAGGCTGAAAACATTGTTACTCTTTATGATGTTCCAAACATCTGGGATGTTCCTTTACTGTTGAGAGTAAGTTGGTTTTAATGCTTTTAAACAGGTGTTTTTAACTAGTCGTTGAACATGAGCTTGAAATCTTTCTTTTATTCTCTTTTTGATTTTTCCATTTTAAATGATTAGGATCAGAAAGCACATGAAGCGATCTTGAAGGAGCTAAACCTTTTGGGGTTTGTCACATAAACTCATTCCTTGTTCTTATTATGATTTGCTCCGCTCTAGTTTGCCTTGTCATTCTATCTGATAATGGTCCCCTTAACATTGTTTGCTTGTTTCCTTTTACTAATGCATGACTACAATTTGCAGTGTTGCCAGGCAACCTGATTTACTGGATTGGACAACAAGGACAAAACTTTGTGACATCCTGCATGATCCTGTAAGGCATAAGCATCTCAAGGGTAATCTGAAACTTGTTTATTGTCCAAAAGTAGTCATACCCATAATCATCAATTGCAGGTCAGAATTGCCATGGTTGGAAAATACACTGGCCTTTCAGATTCTTACCTCTCTGTTCTGAAGGTAATGATTTCAGATATGTATCATGCTTATCTTAGTCTTCTTTTTTGTCTTCTCAATTCTTTTCAAAAGCTGCTTTTCTGATTTCATCCTAACAATTGCAGGCATCTCCATAGGATTTTTTTTTTGTCTGTTGAGTTTTTGTGACATGTTTAGGAGGTTAAAATGACGGCGGTTCTACCAGATGGATTTTTATTGTTGTTTTCTCCTGTCTTTGGTTTTTTTTTTTTAATCGAAGTTTAGCCATCAGATATATTGTTGAGAATGGCCATAATAATGAAACCAAGATCTACATTTTTTTTAAAATTACAAAGTTTTTTATTCTTATCTGCTTCAATTGTTATTTGCTGCAGTAGGATTATAATTCTGTACCTTTTATTGCCAGTTACTTTCACATAAGGTGTCAGGGAGGGAATTTTAAGATATTGCGGGGTAGGGACAGACTATGGAATGTCAAATATGTCTTCTTTTGTATACACTACTAGTTGCGGTAGTGGCTATACCCTTAATCACTTGCACTTGTCCAGTTATGTGTTCAATGTAGTATAAGAAAGTACAAAGTAATTTCATGCTTTGTAAGAAAAGAAAAAGAAATAAGATTTTCAACTAGAGTAAGTGTTAGTGGAATTTGTCCCGTAACGTCTTGTGTATAGACTGGAAAAACTTGAAAGATTGATTCTAACTTCCATAAGACTTCAAAGAGTAAAGCTTAGATGCACTTAAGTAATGTCATCTAAGAAAAGATTTGAACTTCTTCTAATTCGTACATCTAATCAACTTTTGAAGTTATTCTGTTTCCATTGCTTTCTGTAGGAATTAGGATTTTTAATTTGATTGGATGTTATCTACTTGATTATGTGCTCTTCTTTGGATTTGGATATATTGCAACACGTAGACAATATCAGATTCTGAAGCGAAGAGTCCTTTTGTGACAGGCTCTTTTGCATGCTTCTGTTTCTTGTCGTCGTAAGCTTATCATAGAATGGGTTCCAGCTGGTGATCTAGAAGATGTTACTGCCATTGAGGTCAGTGAGAAAAAAAGGAAGAAAGAGTAAAGAAGTCTTTGTACTAGTTTATAGTCATTACCAATATCATATTTTAACTAGTATTCACTCTTATCAGGCACCTGATTCCCATAAAGCTGCTTGGGATCTCCTGAAAGTTAGTTCCATGGCATCCCTCATGTGGAGTTTTTCTACCTTTGTTTTGGCCAATATTCTGCGGCTGCTTTCCCACTGATCCACATTTTTGTGTTTAAATTATATTTTTTTTCAGGGAGCTGATGGTATTCTGGTTCCAGGGGGTTTTGGGGATAGAGGGGTGCAAGGAAAAATTCTTGCTGCAAAGTATGCACGGGAGAAGAAAGTTCCCTTTCTAGGCATTTGTCTGGGAATGCAAATTGCTGTCATTGAATTTGCACGATCGGTTCTTGGCATGCAAGATGCAAACAGCACAGAGTTTGATCTAGATACTTTAAATCCCTGTGTAATATTCATGCCAGAGGTATATTTGTTTAACTGAGTGTTGACCATGTTTGTATTGGACTGACATATATGAAATTTCCGTTATAGCTTTTTTATGCAAATCTCTTCTCTATAGGGTTCTAAAACTCACATGGGAGGCACTATGCGTCTAGGATCAAGGAGGACATTTTTCAAAGTCCTTGATTGTAAATCTGCAAAATTGTAAGACTAAGGACATTTTTTGAAGTTCTTGATTGTAAATATGCAAAACTGTAAGACTTGCAGCATGTGTCTCCAGTAATTTGTTATCTGTATATGGTTCATTATTGTGGAATCTTTCTGACTTCATGAATACATCGATAAAATATCATTTTAAGAGATGAAAAGGTCAAACAATTTGCTGTCTTGTTAACATTTTGCTGTGTGGAATCATGACTAGGTATGGCAATGCTAAGTTTGTTGATGAGCGTCACAGACACAGATATGAGGTAATTTCTGTCCATAATCTCTAGTGGAGAATGAACGCGGTGGATTTGATCTTATATTTCGTGATCTGTAGGTGAACCCCGAAATGATAGCCCAATTTGAAAGTGCCGGCCTTGCATTTGTTGGTAGAGATGAAACTGACCAACGTATGGAAGTGAGTATAACTTGGATTGATGGACGTAACAAGTGTCTGAATCTCCATTTCATTGTCTTGGGTGGTTAAAGACATTGTATTGTTTGTTTTGCATCCAGATTGTTGAATTGCATGGCCATCCATACTTCGTTGGTGTTCAATTTCATCCGGAGTTTAAATCTAGGCCAGGAAAACCCTCTCCTCTTTTCTTAGGTAATGCCGATTACTATCGATGAAGTTTATTGTAACTATGGGTTTGATTAGCACTCTCTATAATGCCTGTAAACTGGTTATTGATCTCATGTCGGACTAGTTCTGAACAAGTTAATGTGGGAGGACTTTCTATTAACAAAAATCCTCCATTTTTGTTAATACTTTTCTGGATGGAGCAGGACCATTACAACTCATTGTTGTTAACTGGTCTGAGATTTCTGAGAATAGTTTATTCTGATTTAGGCCAAGCATGATCTTGTGATTGTTATGGTCACTTGGGCAGATCATAACTTCATATTTCCTTTGGCATTTGTACAGGACTTATAGCAGCAGCATGTGGGCAACTGGATACAGCGCTGCAGAATAATGGGTCTGGAATCAAGACTTTGCCAAATGGAATGGGTAATGGAAAATCAACTTTTAAAGGTTACCAGAATGGCAGCACATTTAAGCCTTCCAATGGGTCCTTGCATTTTAACAGTATTTATAGCAACGGCAATGGCAATGGCAATGGCAATAGTAATGAGAATGGCAATGGCGTGCATCTTTAACGATTTCAATGGTGTTTCTTGTTGCAACAAATTTTGAAGGTCCTTTAGGTTGTCTTATATTCTGTCTATAGAGTCTTTTGAGTATGGATAGGTATTTTAGCTCCCAAAAGGACCCTTTTATAGAACATGGATCCAAAATACAGAGTCTGTGTTGTTTTCCAGTTTATGAAAGGAACACAGGGCTCAAGGTGAAGCATCACATTCTTGTTCGTTGATTTCATATCCATGGCGTTTTGGCTGCCTTAAGAAGAACTAGGATCCCTAACATCCAGATGATTCTCGTTGCACGTCAGAAATCTCATTATATGCAGCTTGTGGAGATTTTTGCATCCTATTTTCTAAATGTAGGTTCGAGGACGGCAAATAAAAAAGGACTTTTTCTGACATACTGGATGGCAATTAGGATCTGACTTTCAGACAGACTTTTAGTTAGTTGTTCAAGAGATATGTACGTATTTCAACTTTGATCAAAAGATCAACGTGTTAGTTAACTTACTTATCAGTTCATTACTATTCTGAGAAAGGATACTGATTCTTGGATGTTTTTTCTTTGTTTAATTCATGAAATATGTATGACGCCATATATTCTGGGAAAGTATATGAAATATTGGTTTGATAACCTTAGGACCAAGTACTTCACATCTAAGGCAAACTGATTTTTTATTTGAGAATATATAATTAAACCTTCCAAGTGTTTTAATGTGCAGCTTAATTTTAGGGGATCACATGAATTTTGCACTATTTTGCCTTGGGATGAAGAGTATCAATTATCCCCTTAAATGCTTATTGTCCATTTATGTGAAAACTCAGGTCAAGGGGTCGTATCATGACCTTTATGTTTCGTATGGGATTGCATACGCATTTGTGCTGTTGATGAGTGATTTGATGATGGAGTTTGCTGTACTCCAGGATGCTCGGTCTTACTTTGAGAAGTGACATTATGAAAAAAGTTCATGGGTTGACCAGACCTAAGATGCAAAAAGTTTACCATTTAATGTTTTAGAAATTGCAAGATACACGGATCCATTTCATGTCGCTCGCTTCATTTTGGTTGGTTGGAGCTACGAATACTTCACAATACAATAAATGTTTCATCTTTTTTTTTTCTTGGTCTAATTAGGTATATGAGTTGTGAAATGTTGAGTAGTACTCTTATAAGCAGGTTCTTTTTTGAAATTTACCAAAACAATATTACGTATTTTATATGTTTACGATGAGAACGAATATGATGATGTTAGAAGCATTCCTAAGGTGGCAAAGAAGAAAGAGTCAAGTAACTTAGGTTTATTTAGTATCATTCCTAAGGTGGCAATATAAGAAAGAGTCAAATAACTTGGCTGATATTGAGCTATGTACTTTTATTATTAAATAGAGTAATAAAACTAAATAGAAAGGAATCTGAACAAACTTTAAGGTCTATCCAAAACTTTAGAGCAAAAATGTCATAATTTGATTTGTAGGTAGGGAAAAAGAAAAAGATAGCTTATCAATAAGCAATGACAAAATTTAAAGAAAAAGAGAAAAAAGAAAATAAAAAACACTAACGACTGTCAAGGTGATTGTCGTGAATCAAAGTTTTGAAACTCGGACCGGACGTCGAATTGAAGACTTTACTGGTCACTGGTTTGACCGGTTCGAATACTGATCGAATCGGTGTGACGTCATAATTATACAATAATTATATAATTATTGTATAATTATATAATTATAATTGAACCGATTCGTACTAGTTCAATTAGGAACTGATTTTTAGGGGTCACTCGGACCAGATAACCTACCGGTCACCAGTTGAACCGGCTGATCCGGTCCAGATTTCAAAACCATGTCGTGAACAATAAGTGACTGGCAAGGTGAGTGAAACATGAGTGTATGGCAAGATGAATGACAAGCGAGAGAGGCAAGGGGAATTGGCCAACCTGGCAAGAGGAGTAGCGAGGAATTGTGGAGGTGGAGTGACACTATAGAATAATTTTAATTAATCTATAGTATATGTTTTAATGGAAGAATAGTATGTGTTTTTAATAAGGAGAGAGTTAAGGTGCCTATGCATAATTCTACTGATCAATATGTTCATCTCTTATACAGGCTTGATGATTCTGATATAGTATTTGAGTTGATCATCATCTATGCTTCTAACTTCGAGTTCCAAAGGTCTAAGTTATTGAATGATCTATATGGTATCAATAGTATGATGGTCAATCCCTGGATTACTGTTAGGAACTGAAATTGTGCTTTGTCTCCATCTGAAGCTCAAGATGATAGAATTAACCTTTTCAAACTGGGCAGTAAGTTGGAAAGGGCAATGTCAAAGATTGATGCCACTAATTTAAGATATTTAGGCAACATACTCTCATGGAGTAACAAATAGAAAGGCGATGCATTAATCAATTAGAAGCTTGATAAGGTCATATCTAATCAAGTATGATTGAGATCATTTCCAAATTTTGATATATTGTTCGAATCATCGTTATTCTTAGATCACTCCTTCGTGGAGATCATAGATATCTTCACCAAAAGGAAAATAAATGAGCCTTTTAAATTTTTGAATTTCTTATCTGGCAAGGATGATTTCATGGAATTGGTTAGTGAAGCATGGTCCAGTGATGTCCAGGGTTATAAATCTTATCAGTTCATAAGGAAGCTTCATACTTTAAAATCAAAACTTAATATATTCCTAAAAATAAAAGCTTCTCTAATATAAAGGAGTTTACCAAAGGCTAAGAAGGATCTAAGGGGAGTTCAACTGGCTTCCTACCTAGCACCTTATAACCTAAACTTGCGCATGAAGAAAATATGAAATTGTAGGAGTATATCAAGGCTCTTGCATATCATAACTCAATATTGAGGCAAAAGACAAGAAGCTTGTGGTTGAAGGAGGGTGATTCTAACTCAAAGTTCTTTCATAACTCTATTTTTGCTAGGAGAAACTCTAATAAAATTATAAGTTTACTAGATTGTAATGACCAATTGGTTACCAATTTTTCTGTGATTGAAATGATGGCTGCCAAATTTTACATAGATCTATTAGCTTTAAACAGGCCTATAGAATTTGGTTGATGTGATTGGGTCACCTCTTGATTTAATATGGAATCATTGCATTTGCCTGCCATTAGTTAGGAGATCAAAGATATTCATTTCTCTTTAAATCCAAGGAAGCACATGGTCCTGATGGATACAATGCTTTTCTTTAATTTACATGGAATATAACTAGAATTTTTCTTGTTGCTTTGTGCAAGAATTCCTACATTTAGGTAGGATGTTGAGGGAGATAAATGTCACATACATTTGCTTTATTCCCAAAGTTCCATAGGTTGTCTTCCTTAATAACTTCAAACTTGTGTCTTATTGCCACATAGTTTATAAGGTGATAGTGAAATTGCTGGCAAACAAACTTAAAATTCCTCTTATCTCTATGATTCATGAATCTCAAGGTTCTTTCATTCTTAGTAGAGCAATTTTTTATAATATCCTACTAATTGAGGAGCTAATAAAGCATTACAACTCTAATAAATCAATTAATGGTTGTGCTACCAAAATTGATCTCTTAAAGGCTTCTGACAATATCAATTATATCTCTACCAGTCTGGAATGGTTTGGTATTCCTTCTAAATTCACCTTTTAGATTAAGGTGTGCATCACAACACCTTCTTATAATGTGCTTTTAAATGGATCCCCCAACAAGTTCTTTAAAGGTTTTAATGGGATAAGGTAGGATGATCCTTTATCACCATATCTATTTACAATCTCTATGGAAATTCTCAAAAAAATTATCAGATATAAAACTTTGGAAAATTTAGAATTCTCCTATCACCACAAATTTGAGGTATTGTAACTCACTTATTTTAGTTTTGCCGATGATTTAATGATGGTTTGTGCTGCAGATCAAAAGTTAATATCAATCTTGCACAAATCCCTCACAAAGTTTTGCAGAATCTCTAGCTTGAAAGTTAACTTCCTTAAAAGCAAGATGTACTTTTCTTAGGATGTCACTAATACTAATAATCTGTAGGAGATATTTAGTTTAATATCCAAATTCTTTCCTTCAAATATTTGAGGTTGCCTCTATCCTCTGAGAAGTTGAAGTACTATGATTGCTTGATGTTGTTGGAAAGACATAAAAGCAAGATTAATGCCTGATAAAACATATTTCTTTCTTAAGTAGAGAGTGTTCAACTAATTATTTCAGTTCTAAACAACCTACACTATCATTAGAGCTCACGCCTGATTCTTCCAAAGAAAATCATTAAAGATATTGAAAGATGCATGAAGAATTTCCTCCATTATGGAAAAACAAAAAATTCCAAAGGGAATAGGGTGAAATGGGAGGAAGCAAGAAAGAGGCCTGGGACTAGTTTCTTTTCAATTGGTCCAAACCAAGATAATTCCAAGAGGATTTGGAAGGTTCTAAATGATTAAAAAAAACTTTATGGAGCAAATGGATAAATGTCGACTATTTGAGCAATTCTAATTTTTGGCAATTGGAAAAATAGAAGTAACATTCTTGGACTTTCGTCAACATTTTAAGACATAGATACAATATTTTCCCCTCATCAAAATTCAAATTAGCAATGGTGAAGATTCTTGAAATTGGTTTCTTAAGTGGACACCTTATAGTCCACTGATTAAGAGAGTTGAGCAACTTTCTGTACTAGGTAGATGAAGAATTAACACTAAGATCTCACATATTATTGTTGACAATGAGTGGACGACCACAGGAAGAAGAGTTGACATATTTCAAGATTATCTCCCTAGATAAATGCATAATTCATCCATCAAGGATAAACAAATATGGTCTGTTAGTAGTGATAGAGAATTCACCAACTCTTCTTACTTGAAAGCTATAAGGTCTCGTTATCCAAGTGTTCCTTGTTATAATGTAGTATAGAAAGGAACCTTGATACCTAAAACTTCTTTTGTGACTTGGTTGGCAGCTAGAGGAAAGATGAAGACCAAAGATAGATTGAAGGGAAGCAATGATCAGATTTGTGTCCTGTGTAACACATTACCCGAAACTGCTAATCACTTGTTCTTCAAATGTTGGTTTCACCTATTCTTCAAATGTTGGTTTTCTTCTATAATATGGGCAAGGATACATTACAAAATAAATTTAGTTTGCTCTGAAGATGACTGGGGATATATTTTGGTTTGGGCTGAAAATCTCTATAAAAGGATTGAAGGAGATAAGAAATGCCTGAGCCTAATGGTAACTTATCTTGTCTATTCGATTTGGTTTGAAAGAAACCAAATAAGCTTGAGGGATGTTTACACAAAAAAATATGTTGTTGCAAATATTACTTGTTGTTAGGCCAAATATATTTTGATAACCAATCAAGCTACTGATAGCCTAAGTTCTTTTACGAAGCATAATTGGGATATGAAGTAATCAAGCCTTATCTATTCTTGATTAATTCTAGCTTTACTATGAGGACTAGTATCCTAACCTCATAGTTTCATAACTATTGTTTCTATAGTCTTGTAATTGTCTTGATTGGCAATGATAGTTATTTATTTATCTTCTAAAAAAACTAAATATAAAGGGAAAAAGAAAAACAAAATCAGTATCCTTGAAATAGGTGTGAAGGAATAATTATAAGAAATTCCATTTCATCAATTCCTATTTAACTAAAGTTGGTTTCCCTATGGGATGATATAATCTGTTTAGTGAAATTCTATGTGGAAAACAATCTATTCACAATAAGAATGATTCATATTCTACTTTAAATCAACAAAAATATGATAATTCTAGCAGCCTTTAAAGTTTTGTTAGTAGTTATAGAGATTAAGGGATGAGTAAGTTATGTGTAAGGTGAGTTAACTCAAGAACTAATCGCGTGGTTTAACTTTGGTTTTATATTTTTCCCTTAATGAGAGGATTATATATAATCATCTACTTCGACTAAGCCCTTTAGTCCAATGAGAGTATTATGCTCGTTTCTTAAAACTTTCAAATTTTGGTGCAAATCGTACGTTTAAGTATTGAGATATCTACTCTAAGAATATCAAATTTATCAAATATTTACTAATTAAAGTAATTTTAGTCAAATTCTTTCATCTCTTTACAAAAAATGTTAATTCGTAAAAGTATACTAACGCTATTAAAAATAAACATGTTATAGATTGATATAAGTAAAAGCTAGTATGTTTAATAATACTATGATTCAACTGATTGAAAATATATATTCGCATAATTTCACAATAAATGAAACACACGACCTATATCCCCAAAATTTTGTGTGTAAATATCTACACAGTTAATAAGCATAAGTATTAAATTTACCATAAAAATATAATTTAATGCTTATTTAGAAGATCAAATCCTATGTGCTCTTTAGATTGTAATATAGTGAATACATACAAACTTTTCTTATAAAGAAATTTTTCTTAGATATAGAATGTTTTATTATATTGACATCGCTATATTTGATGAAATTTGTGCTATAGTATTTTTAAAATCCGTATCCTTTATAAGATAACTGTTTATTTTTTATTCTGACATGATAAATCATATTTATAGGAAATATGAGAGTACTTAGATAATAGTAAACTAAACAAAGGATGATAACATGATTTTGATTTTTAAAGGCATTAGCAAATTAAGTAGGATTCGTCGTGTTGTTCTGATCAATTTTTGTTTCTCTACCAGGTTTTTCTGAAACTAGGCTTCCATTCACGATGAATTGTAACTGAGGAAGAAGTATATATGCTCCACGACATGACATGATATGAAATATTTGATCAGGAATGGAAACATGCAGATAGCAAAATGGACAATGTCTGAAATTAATGTTATCCTTAGAGCCAAGGTAGAGAAAACTTCTGAATTGGAGTACCCGCACCAAGAATTTGTGATGGTGGTTGGCCTCTCCCTTGAGAGAGATGGTCGATATTTTGATGAGATGCAAGAAGCTTGTCCAGAAACGACCAATCACCGGTAAATCTTTCTGGTTGCTGCGCAGGAACACAACTATTAGACGATGAAGATGTCAGCCTCAACAAATTCTGCGAGCACCCAATCATATCCATGGTGTTCAAAGAGACGGGTGATATGAAGGAAACACCACCCGCAGCTGATTCAGGACTAAATAACTGCGGTAGATGCATGGAACCATCAAAAGAACAATCATAAGGTGCTTGCATATGGTTTTTCTTTGTCTCCTGTACTGGAACAGAAGAAGTTGCTCCATCCTTCATGTGAATAATGTAATCTTCTTCTTCGGTGGCTTCATGAGGCATATAACTTCTAGTTTGATTCTTCTTCTTGAAAACCCTGCAAACAACCCACCCATCTTCCTGCTAAATAGCCATAGAATTGTTAATTAGTATCAGCTACTTTATGAGAAAAAGAGGATACGCATCGTGAGTTGTATATCTTGCCACCTGAATCTCGGAATTGTCGTCATCTAGGCGGTACTCGTGCATGATCCAGTCAGTCTTTTGTCCATGAGGAGCACGTCCAGTGTAGAAAACTAGGGTTTTCCTCATGCCAATCCGTTTGGCGTTGCTTAGGTAGATGGCTTTGTCTCTTCCTGTTGCTTTCCAAAAGCCAGCAGTTGTTGCACGATTTGTTCTTGTTCCCGTAGGATATTTCTTGTCTTTGTGACTGAAGAAGTACCACTCGTTTTGAGGGCCTGACCCGATTCTGCATTTTTCTGAATTCCCACGATGTTTATATTAGAAATTAGTTCGCGATCATCAACCAAGAACAATACATTTAATATATAATTGAAAAGTTGTATATAATACACATGACCACCAAATTGATAATCTGAAATTGAACTTTACTTATTAATGGGAAGAGATATGTATAAATAGGTAGAGAAAAGCAGAGCGGGGAAACATGGATCAAAACCTTTGAGGTCCCATGGCTCAAGTTTATTGAGATCCACCTCCCTGATAACGTCGAGCTCAATTGCTTCGTAAGAGACTTTCTTCCTCAGGTAATAGTACAGGAGTTCCTCGTCTGTTGGATGGAACCTGAAACCTGGTGGAACTGACAGCTGACCGTTTCCAGCCATCGCGGATCTCTTGTTCTGAATCTGCCTGTTGACCTGGTCGACGAACACTATAGATCAGAACGAAAGAATGCAAGTAACGTGCACAAAAAGTAGCCAACCCATCTCTATAGTGAATCAGTGATCATCATCAAATACTTAAATTTTAAACATGTGATTCACTATGTTTTGCAGGAACCTTAAATCTAGGCGAAGAATTTTAGTTTCTAAACCCGCTAAGAATATACGGGTTTATGTGTCTGCCAAAATACAGTCCATACACAAGAGTTCTTGCATAGAACCTTAACCTACATACGTTTAACCTCACCCATGGCTGATATTTATGTCGTAGTAAGCTTGAGAACTACTGTATATCGGTATGCAAGAGTTTGTGGTGTTATCTCAATTTTCAGTAGGCGTTGAACCTCAGTTTCTGTTAAAAAGAAGGCTTCTTTCGTTTATCTTGTTACATGCATGTTTTGATCATATCTGACATATCATAGATTAGACACCTTGAAATGGAAGTGGAAAGCAGATAACTGTTGTCAAATTAAAGCCAAAACTTCTCATATAATCAAGTCTGTCTTATGCTAACAATCAATCATATAATCTTGACGGAAACTAATATGCTTTCCAACAAAACGAAGGAAAAGGGTTCTGAAATGGGAAGATGAAGGAAGTAACAAACCTTTTCTTCTTTTGCACAGAGCTGGGAAGTGATCCTTGTTAGCTGCTTCGAGGTACGTACGTAGTGGGATGGGTTTCAATTCAATTATTAAGAGACTCTTTCTGGAGTAAGGGACGGGGCGATGTGGATCAGCGAAAACTGCACAAAGTTTAAAGATGAGAGAAGGAACTGAAATAAAGGAAAATATAGCAATTAAATAATAACAATGATAAAGAAAGGAGAGGGAGGTGATTTTTATACATGCATAGAGTAGAGGCTAATTGCATGAAACTGGTAGTGAAGAAGGGGTATGTGGGAAATAATGTCCGTTGAATGGGAGACCTTGGTCCTAAATATCGCCTCACTAGAATGAAGAAAATCTGCTCAACTGTCAATTACTCATGTAACAACAACATACACTTGCAAATAAATATATATTTGTCTTCTTCTTCTTCTCCTTTGTCAACAATTTTACACACATTTTGGTTGTGATCTAGACTCAGAAATTATATATATTATTAATTTCTGTCATTCTTTTGTTCTGCATTTTGTTTTTATCTTTTAATTAATTCAGCACAAGGTGTATTTAATGCAATATATAAAATAATAATAATATATATTATAGGTTCATTGCGATCCATCAAAAGTAATTATTTCAGTACCAAAACCCTATTATATATCTTGATGAATTACACGCCAACATCGATCTTTTATTCTCTGATTCGGAATGACCAAACGAGTGAGTCAAACCCACACTTTACGAGACCTTGGTGACAGACAGCTTATTATCTGCTCAACTAAACCAACTCCTTGACATTTTGATATATAATTGTTGTACAACTACTCTATATGTTGAAAGTTTCATCCGAATTCATGCTAAATGCTATCCAATTATGGGGGAATCCGTAAGTAATCCCATTGTTAAATATTACAGCTTTCACATGCATGCATATTTCACTTAACCCTGCATCTAATTCCGTCGAGAAAGGACAACATGTATGATATAATTCCATCACAAAGGACGATGACTCATATATACCAATTAATTAAATTCGTTTCCTCAATTAGTCAGTTGATCGCATGAGATTCAGTGCAAATGTGCATATTAGACCAAAGAATGAGCCAAAGGGTCAAATCAAGTGTTTATTTCTTTTTCTTTTATATATAAAAATAGGACCCTCTTAGGGCTTCGAATACCTAGTCTTTTTTAATTCAGGTTTGAACCTCCAACCTCAACCTTGTAGCTAGAGTGGGAGGAAATTATCACCTAGTTTTTATTATAAATGACCACTTGATAATTTTCATTGCTATTGTAAGTGTCAAACTAAGACATAACCCTCCATACGTTTTTCCTAATTAAAAGAAGTTTTCATCCATACTTTGCTGCTAAACAATGTACATATCATTAGTTGGCTCTTGTTCTTTTTAAGTTATGATGTTAGCCTATGGACTCGATTAACCTCTCGAACTCTTAATTTCTTTAAAATAGGAAAAATTAATAAGCTTTAGAAATACTCCGATCTCCACTATAACTTAGAATAGGCTCTCTAAGTTCAATAGTGAAGACGCATTAGGTACTAAGAAACAACTAACTTGAGTCACCTACTCATAAGTTCAGAAGGTGTAACCTAAAGGTATGAGATCCTAGATTAGTTGATGAAGTATTATGACAAATTCAACTATTTTGACATATTCAACTAACTTATTGCTACTTCTAGGAATCACTATGGACTATTACATATCTAACACTCAACCTTAGCTTTCATATTAGAAAGTTACCTAAGGCTGATCAAACCTGTAAACAACTCCTAATTCATGACATTTATCCTAAATTTCAAACTAACCTAGACCTACAAGCATCAATTCAAGACAAGTTCAACTCCATTATCACAATTTCCATCCTTTCATCCCTATAATATCTCCAAACTCCTAAGAATCTACCCACATATGTTTATATTAAGCAAAATAGAGATTAAATAAACAAAATTCATAATTAAATAAAACCAAGGATGGAAATTATAAACGAAGTAATAAAAACCAAAATTCAACACTAACTTAATAAAAACCAAAATTTTTTATGCTAATAAATAATTAATCATAGCCTAAATTACAAAATCTAAACTAATTGCATCAAAATAAATATTCCAACACACATAACTTGCATAAAAAACTCAAATTAATTGATTATGAACCTATGAACATGCATAAATCTTAACTATTAAGCACAATTTAATCAAAAGCATCACAAATAAGCAAAAACCCATAACATAAACTATTAAATATTCAAATGCCCAATAAATTCAGACTTGAAAAGCACATAAACAAGCTTAAACAACCCAGATTAAAGTTGAAAAATTGAAGGAATAAACATCGATTGATATAACATAACGGTTCCTTACAAAATTCATCAACTTCAACTATGAAATCTATAAAACATTCATTCTAAATATTCTAGAACATGTAAAAATATGGTTAGCACTAAGAAAGCTTTAAACTAATGGAATGAATATGAAAATAAAGCATTGAAACTGAAAAAGAATTGCTAAGCTTATGGAAAGTAACAATAATTTCTCTACTTCTCCTTCTTTCTTCTTGGAGTTTTTCTAAAAGTGACAGATTTTGAGAGTCCCTCTCTCTTCCTGGAGTTTTCCCAAAAGTGACAAATTGGAGACTAAATCTCTAGGTCATTTCTCTTTCTTTATATAGTATTTTTCATTTAGGGTAAACCTTAGGGTTTTTCGGTGCCTAAAAAGTCGAAAAAGTTCCTCGAAAATTTGAATTTGAAAGCGACCCCATGTTTATCTGTGCACAGGTCACGATCATGGTTAGTTTGTCTACTCTCTGTCACAATTGTGGCTGACTCTCCACGATCGTGGTCCTATGCTCGAGTTTCTGTCACAATCGTGACCCTATGTTTTGGTTTTGACCTCCTCCAAAACTCTTTCAAATGTCTTGAAACGCTAACAAACTCATTACGACATCTCATATTGACAAACTTTGTCAAACTTCTTCCTTTTAGTCTATATTTGTGTTCAATCCTTTAATTCGTATGTGAACACAAAATGAACACAAATTGAGTATTTAAACACAAAAATATGATTGAAAAGACATTGAAATGCATAAGAAAATATAAAATAATTCAATTAGTTATGGTTCAGCCGGATTCTGGCCGAACGGTGCGTTGCCGTTTGGCTCCATCGGTTGGCAACTTCCTGTGATTTCAGC
>JANJEY010000002.1:36820962-36832521 GCA_024703695.1 Erythroxylum cataractarum | reverse complement strand
ACCAAGGCATATTCATAAATCATAGCAAACTATAGATTAAGCTACTCCCTTTGGCACTCGGTAAACTCCAGCCATCATTAAATGAAAAATCTGGAGCATCTTATGATTAACTGCAATTATACCAGGCAAGTATGGGAGTGGAAGCAGATTATTCTCAACTTGGTTAGACCAGTGGACTCTTGGAATGAAACTATTACTTGGTTAGGGAACCTTGGGGTGCATAATGTAGTTGATCTTATACCAATTAAGTTAAGTTGGGCAATTTTGGTGTACTACATCTGGAAGTAGTGAAATTGTAGAATGCTTAGATGACAAAGTTGAAGCATTGAAATGGTTTTTCAGGACATTTTTCTCTATTGCAGATTGGCCATGTTAGTAAGAGGAATAGCTGTAAATCTCTCAAGTAGTATGAAGGGACAATGGGGATTGGAGTAATACTGGTTTATGTGCTCTCAAAAGTACCCCTTAGATAACAAGATGTAGACGATTACTAGGAACCACTACTCATTGTAATCTAGACTCTTTGGATTATCCTTGACCTTTTGTATTATAGCTGTAATTATCTCTAATCAACGAAATCTTTAATTTAAAAAAAATATACTATCGTACTTTCGTCATGGTGATAATCTTACCAAAAAAAGAAACAGAAACATCATCCAGTCAACACACATGTATGTTAATGTATAATATGAAAACTTACCCAAACTTCTACATTTTCAAAAACATGCTTTAGGATTGGAATCATTAGACTTTTCATTTACTATATCACCATCAATATGTCTAATCTTGAGAATTCATTATGACAAAGAAATCTTTAATCGTTGATTCAAGGCTCTCAGATAAATAAGAATATGAAACTTCCTAATGATGGTCCAATAAACCCAGACAATCTTTCAAAAGGCAGGCCAACCCTTCACCATCTTTAGCATAACTAGCTGGTCTCAAGCCTCAAATCAGAAAGTAAAAGCCCTAGACTTACAATTCAGCAATTCAAGGGCCTTTAATCCTTAATTTTAATATGCTTGACCATCTAATATGTAGGACCTCGGCCTCTCGGGCCTCGCGTCCACAGGACCTTAGCCTCTCGGGCCTCGGCCTCTCGGGCCTCGCGCCCACCCGCTTACAGATATTGTCCGCTTTGGGCCTCAGCCTCTAGGGCCTCGCACCCTCACGGTTTTACTTTTCCACAGGACTTCCCAGGAGGTCACCCATCCTGGTACTGCTCTGGCCCTAGCACGTTTAACTTCGGAGTTCTGATGGGATCCGGTGCGTTAGGGCATGGAAAACGCGTCTGCAAGGGGAAGGTATCCACATCCTTATAAAGGGTGCTTCGTTCTCCTTCCCAACCGATGTGGGATCTTACAACCCGGATGCGAAGACATTCAAGAAATCCCTAGGCAACTTTTCTACTCATCTTTCGCAGAGGAATAAAGATGTTTTTGGAAACATCTTCCATCGCAAAAACGTCTTCTTGCTCACTTGGAGGGCCTCCAACGAGCCATGTAGACAGACAATTTAGAATCACTTTTGGATTTGGAGGAATAGCTAAGCACCAAGCTCTTCCAGGCGTTGAGAGAGGAGGAGCTTTTCTGGAACCAACAAGCCAAATGTGAATGGCTCTCAAAGGGTGATAGGAATATCAAATTCTACCATACCATCACCCTCGCTAAAAGGAAGAAATTACAAATAGCTTACCTTACAGACGATACAAGCTTCTTGATTTCTAATCAGCAGCGGCTGAGGCACTTAGCTCGAAACTTTTATAAGCAGTTGTACAACCTTGAAGATGTGACCAGTCATCAGTTGTTCCTCTCAGGTGTTTTCCCTTGGCTTTCAGACGCTAGGGCTCCTGGGCTAGGGGCCCTCGTCCATGTCACAAAAATTAGGAGTGCTATTTTTTTTATCAACCCTAATAAAACTCTGGGGGTGGATGGGTTCAATGTGCTTTTCTTTCAAACCCAGTAGGATAAAGTAGGTTCATCAATGATAGCCTTTATCCAAACAATTTTTTGGCAAGAACGATGGGAGGAGGATTTGAATCAAACCATTTTGGTTTTAATCCCTAAAACTCCCAATCCTACCCACATCTCCCAGTTTTGGTCCATTAGCCTCTGTACGGTGCTTTATAAGGTCATTGCTAAAATTATAGTTAATTAATTGAAAGGGCACTAGATTCCCTGGTGGCATATAATCAATGCAACTTTATTCCTGGTTGTAAAATCATTGATAACATTATCATAGTCCAGGAGGTTATTCACATGATAAGGAAAAAGGAGGGCAAAATCGATTATATGGCGTTAAAAGTAGACCTCGAAAAAGCCTGTGATAGGCTTTGATGGGATTTCATTTAAGACACATTAACTGATATTAGGCTCCCGTCTAACCTCATTTAGATCATCATAAAGTGTGTCACAACCGTGACCATGCAACTCAACTGGCAAGGTACCTTATCAGAACCCTTTCAACCCTACAGAGGCCTCAGGTAGGGAGATCCTTTATCCCCCTACTTGTTTGTGCTTTGTATGGAAAGATTACGACATCTTATTAACCTGGAGGTGGGACAGGGATAGTGGAAATCAATCAAGTTAAGTCCTACGAGACCGCCACTCTCTTATTTATTCTTTGCCGACGATCTTATTCTCTTTAATGAAGCCACGGATAGTCAATCGCAAGTCATTTGTTGGACGCTCGAGGTTTTCTATAAAGATTCAAGACAATGCATGAATAAAGATAAATCTCGAGTGTTTTTTTCCAAGAACATTACTCGCGCTACAACGTAAAGACTCGGTCAAGCGTTGAATGTGCCCAGTACGAACAATCTTGGAAAATACCTTGGAGTCCCTCTGATCCATAAGCGAACCTCCCGGCACACTTATCAGTACATATTGGACAAAGCCCATAAGAAATTTGCGGGCTAGAAGGCTCGTATGCTCTCTTTAGTGGGCAGGGTTACATTAACCCAATTCTCAGCCCTCCCTATTTTCATAATGTAAACGATTCGTCTGCCCCGTTAGCTTTGCAATGATCTGGAAAAACTAATGAGGAATTTCATCTAGGCATTGTAGGATGGGCCTCAGAAAAAACACCTTGTCAATTGGGCTGCAGTGTGTACTCCTAAAAAAACGGGGGGTCTGGGCTTAAAATGCATTCGCTCTTCCAACGATACATTCCTGACCAAGCTTGGTTGGGATCTTCTTACTAATCCCAATGCCTTATGGGTTCGGCTCCTGCGAGCCAAATACCAAATAGATACCTACCACCTCCCCCAAACTTTGGCTCGATCAAGGCCTTCGACCTTTTAAAGGGGTCGCCCAACTTCCATTTAGCTCCTTGGGGCACAACGGGCCAAGTTGTGATAACTGAGTCGAGGATCTAGGACCTCTCTACTTGGTGGCCACCACTCAAGTTCTGAAAAGCATCCTAGGTGATACAGCGTCTATCTACATAAGTCAAGCTAGTGACTGGCATTGGCATCGGTTCCAACATTACTTCCCCTCCACAATTTGTATGTTGCTTGCATCTCATAGTCCAAATTACAATGCCCAAGCGAAAGATCAATTGTTGTGGGGCCCCACTAATGCTAAGACCTTCACAATCACTTCGGCATATGCCCTTATTGAACAAACCAACACGGACGAGACCAACAGAATCTGGTAAGTCATATGGAAGTGGGTAGGACCCCAGCGGATAAGGTCCTTTCTCTGGCTTCTAGCTAAAAGGAAGTTGTTAACTAATCAACAGCGGGTGGTGCATCATTTAACAATGAACAGTGGGTACCATTTTTGTGGTCAAGAAGAGACTATTCTCCATGCTCTCCAGGATTGCCCTAGAGTAAGTTCTTTTTGGCAATGATTCCCTTCAGCTTTTCTGGACAGGCTTTTCTCCCATACTGATGAGGTAATGTAGGTTACTAGCAATCTTCAACCTCATCCTACACTCAATCAGCGTGATTGGGTGATTATCTTTGGCGTCGCATGCTGGTTCTTATAGAAATGGAGAAATAATAGCATCCTTGGCACTTACTTTGTATGGCCAATGGAAGGTTTCTGCCTCGTCATGGATTATGTTGATTGGATTTCCTGAGTGAATACGATGGAAACTAAGGTCTTCCAGCTACAGAGTCTACCTTTGGGTGCTTCTGTGGGATGGAACAAACCGCCGGAGGGTTGGATCAAACTCAACACAGATAGTGCAGTAAAAATAGGATCTAACCTAGCTACAGCTGGAGGAATCCTTCGATCCAGTCAGGGATAATGGTGTGACGGATTCCTTCAGAATATTGGTGTGGGAATGCCCCTGGAAGCAGAATTATAGGGGGTCCATTCAGGTCTCTCCCTGACATACGATCGTGGGTACCGATGAGTAGTAGTCGAAATAGACTCGTTGGAGGTCATTAATATACTCTCCTCTTCCCATAGTATACGAAGTGGCTGACAATTTTTCTTAGGTGACAGGTATACGAAGCTTGGTCCATCATGAGTGGGAGGTTCACTTCCAGAATATCCATTGGGAAGGCAATCAATGTGCAGATCGACTAGCAGCATTAACATCTGGGGCAAGGCCTGGATTGCAATATCTTCAAGATCCATCGTTGTCTATTCGTGATATACTCATTCATGATATGATCGACACGATGTATCCTCGCACCCAACGTTAGGGGTGGCCGGCGTTGCGAGTCTTGTTTTTATTTTGGTGTTTTTCCATTGTAAACAAAAAAAACAAGGCACTTGCAACAACACCGCCGGCCCCTACTTTTGAGCAGCAACACAGGCGAAAAGATTCAACGCCCACCATCAACCTTTGTCTTCTTCTCAGAGCTCCATGCACTGCCCTAGTAGGGACACCCTGTTACTGCAGCTTCAGACTCAACACGTGTGTGTGTCAGTAAGACAACTCCTAAAGCGGTGTTTTATAGTGTAGATGATGATGTTAATGGCTGATGGGGCTGTGGTAGTGTGTAGCGACGAGCATGGGGATTAGGATTACCATTTGGGTCATGGAGATATGAGATCCTGTTGTGCAGATACCATCTTGTGCTTTTCCTCCTCACGGATGACTGTGCTTGAAGTATCGGTTTTTTTTTTCGCTCCTCAGGTTAGAAGACGTCCTTCTGAGTTCTGACGGTGGCGGATCCGTCTCCATTTGGTCCTTGAACAGATTACAAGCTCTATGGTTCGTTCTATTGTTTGCGTGTTAAATTATTGTCCAGTAATTCAAAGATTAGAAAATTAACAATTTTGTTTTACGGGAGATCCGAGCTTAATGGTAGCATAAATAAAGGTGGCAACTTTAATGCTGTACACAGAAAAACTGCAAATGAATCAACAACACAAATTTGATTTATTACAGTTCACCTTAGAAATCTCTACCTGGGCAGAAAGTGCCTTTCTTTCTTTTGTATTATGTTATAATTCCATTAGAAGGCTGAAAAGTGGAAGATAAATGAATATTTTTATATTTAGACAGGCAATATCGGCTACCTAAAAGTGAAAAATATTTTTCAGGTTACAGAAAATTTAAGAGTAGCTATGGACTAAACTGATCATTCCTCTGTTCACCGTCTGTCGTACCCTGGACCTGAGCTGCGTACTGCAAGTTCCAGAGGATGTCCTCGAATGATGGACGATTCCATGACTCAGGGCAAACACACTTCGTTGCTATAGTTATAACAATTGATAAAGAATCCTGAGAGCTAGTTTGTAGCACAAGAGGGTCTACTAATTTTCTACGGCTTTCTGGAGTGTTGCAGGATGCCTGCATTATCACAAATCTCGATGTTAGAATTCATAAGATGTCAAAATCAGCACCTACTACCTACAAACCTCTAAGCCTGTGTTTTCAGGTGATATAATAGCTAAGAAGATGAGTAACTATTTCTGTTGAATGTGGCAATTTTCAGGCAACCTTCTGAAACATACCAGTTCATCCAGCAGAAGCTTGTCTCTCTTAGTAGCCATCATGGGACCAGCAATTGATTCAAGTAGTATGAACCCAAAATTATAAACATCATCATCTAATGCATTCATTTGCCTGAACATGAGTTAAATTATTAAGCTATTTGAGTGCCAACTAAATATGTCAAACTTGAAGCGTTAGTAACAACTGCATAATAAAAGGTAAGACACTTACAGTGATTTAAGAGCACTCCCATCTTCCTGAATATAAATAACCCAATTCATCAGCAACTTCAGACCTGAAAGTGTCATTGATAGATCGATAAAACAACGAGACTTACCCCACAATTTCCTGTTTCATCAGATATGATGGACAGCCCATAATCGCTCAACTTTGCCATCCCATGCTCATTGAGCAAGATATTGTTCGTCTTCAACCTATTGTTAAAGAAACCAGGAATTATTCCAGTATGCAGAAAGTGCACAGCCTTGGCAACACTGGTAAGTGCTGCCAATCTCTCTGGCCAATTTAATGCTCTTGCAGTATTGTCCCCTGCACATACATAGCTGTACTTAGCATGAATGACATGAGTTAATAGAAGAATAAAATGAAGAAATTTCAAAGTAATTTCAGTGTTGTTTCACTGGATGCAAAGGCTTGTTGATCAAAGGTTGTTGGAAAGATTACCGTGAATATGAGCACGAAAATTGCCATTTGAGACATACTCATATATGAGAAAGACTTTGTTTACTCTATAATCATCTTGTCCACCATCAATGCAGTGCCCCAACAAGCAAACCAAGTGTGGATGGCGCAGCTTCGCAAGCAAATCCATTCTGAGTTTGAGATTCCTAATTGAAAATTTCTTTGACGAGGGGAGGCACCTTATTGTAACTTGAGTTCCATTCTCTAATCTTCCCTTGTAAAGCTGAAAAACAGAAAAAAGGAAAAGGTTTCCAAATTTTTCATGAGGATTAGGCCACTACCCTTATTTTTGCGATTCTGCATAATTGATGCAGTTGATGATAATCAGACATCTGCAGACTGCAAAAAATCAACCTTTTCTAGTGGGAACACTAATCCTGTCGTAAGTAACAAGACAGAGTCTAGTTCTGAGTCCCATTATCATGAAAATGTCAACACCGGAAAACCATAATAATGGCATTTAGGGAGTTTTCCAAGGAAAATTATCTCAAAACAATGGTAACACGAGCAACTCACTGGCAACAAATTTTCAGCTGTTTATGAGACTAATCCATTTTAACCAGCAGGTTACAAAACATGATCCTCCAGCAAGCAATTGATTTCCAAACATAAGCAGTCAGCGAAAACATTCCTGGCATATATGAACCACAAAATTGCAGATCGAAAAGCAGAGTACTATGAACTCAATGTCAAAGAGTAAATTCTGATAAGTGCGTGATTTAGAATGCTCGGATAAAGATTGTTTTGTGATGTTTTCTTTCCCTATAACTTCTTGTTTTAATCTCTAGTTAAACTTGCAGCGTGCATTGATTAACAGTAGTTTAAGGTTGTTTCTACAAAGTATTCTACAGGAAAACATGTAGTGTAACATTTTGAAAGTTCTAGATAATACCTTCCCGTTAGAACCTTCTCCCAACAAGGTAGAGCTGTCAAAGTTCTTTGTAGCTTCTTTTATCTCTTCTAGAGTAAATGACCGACAAGGTGGGAGACCTTGTGGACCTAATTTTGCAGCTTGGGAAGCAAATCCTGAAGTGAAAATAGAAGTTAAGACAAGAAAATGACATACTGAAAGTCAAGTTCCCAAAATTTGTGCTTATTTGCCAAAAGTCTAGTTTGTGTATTTGACATACTTGCATTGGTGAGGAGTTCAGAGGAGAAGCCTGCAGCTGAGTGATCTTGCACTCCCTTCTGCAGTAGATGTTGTTCTGAGAGCCCTCGTGGGCAAAATCTTCTGCACAGAATGAAAAGGCAAAACGCCAGAAGCATCACTGCAACAAGTATACCAGCAATCATTCCAACTAATATTCCTACAGCTTTTCCTCCAGATTGTTTCCTTTTCACAGAAATTTCTACACAAAATGAGTCCCCGTGTTGATGGGGTAAATCAACAGATAAGCAATTCCCGCCAATCTTTACAACTTTCTCATCCAATGGTGAACTTAAGCAATGAGGCAAGCCACCAGTTAACCGGTTATTAGATATGTCAACAAATTGAAGTTTGCTGCCACAGCTCAGATGGACTGGAAGTATGCCGCTCAACATATTCGATGCTAAATTCAAGTAACTGATGTTTGGTAATGAAAAAAGTGTAGCAGGAGGAGTTCCAGTGAGTCCATTGAAAGACATATCTAGGTGTTGGAGTTGACCAAGCTGGCCATATTGATGGGGAACGTCACCTGAGAAAGAGTTGTTGCTAAGGAAGGCCATGGCCAATCCTTTTGGCATAGAAGGAAGATCAGAATCTAAGTTGTTCCCACTTAAATCCAGCACCTTTAGGCTGCTTAATGCACTGAGACTTGGCACATTGCCTGATATCTTATTGCCACACAACACAAGATCAGTAAGAGTAGCAATCCTTTGTACTGAAGATGGAAATGAACCTTTCAACTGATTGTTCTTCAAACTTAGAATTTTCAAATTAGATAATGAATCAAACCACTGAGGAACAGTATCGTTGAAGTAATTGTGATCTAGAATTAAAGTTTGAAGCTTCGTCATTGTTGATATCTTGGGAGGGATTGAGCCAAATAGATAATTTGAACTCAAATCCAAATGCTCAAGTGAAGACAACCTATGAATTTTGTCAGGCAACGGTCCCCAAATGCCGAGGGCCTCAAGTCGGAGGACTTTCAAGCTAGTTAGCCGTGGAAGAGTAGCAACAAAAGAATCCATAGAGAAACTCTCTGATAATGTTTGATTGGGAATTGCAAATCCAACAAAATTGTCGAGCTTGGCTGGCTTTTCTCCCATAATTACGAGTTCAGTGACAAAATTGTCCTGGCAAGTAACATTTAGTTGTGCGGATGATGATAAACGGCAAAAGTCTGTGCCGCGATCATCCCAACTCTGTAGCTGATTAGGGTATTCTAAATGCTTTCTTAACTGAAGAAGCACTTGCCTTTGTGAAGATTGTAACTGATGAGTACCCAGAACCAGAAAGTTCCATGTGACATATGCCACCAAAAATAAGTTATAGTACCACATGGAAAGACCCTTTTCTTCCTCTCTACAAACTAAAGCACCCCCAAGAGACAAAGATTTAGCTAGAGAACTTGCAGTCCAGTGAAATGAGAACCAGCCCTTGAACAGCGTTGAAGTAGATTGAACATTGAAGGATCCAGACAAACAGTGTGAATGAAAAATGGCAAACCTCTAGAACTGTTCAAAGCTACTCGTTAAGCATAAACAAATAATGTCGTCGATATATACGACGGTTCAAAACATGCTTCAGTGCAGAATGGAATTAACTAGCTACACTACACGAGGTCTTATCCTGCATCTTTATATTCTTATACTGAAAATCTTAAACATGTGGAATGAGGGGATACCTCACGTTGATGCTATTACTGCTCCCATATGGCGTTGCTCTTCCTTGAAGATGGGAAACTTTCTGGAGCTCTCATTTTGTGAATGTCTGCTCATAGAATCTATTGCAAGTGTCAATCTGATGCTCTCAACTTCTGTATAATTAACAGGGGAAGTTCTGAAAGCAAGAAATCAACTAGGAAACTTTATAGTATTAAAACCAATTCCTTCCCCATGTAACAAGTGGGTGCCAGTTGTTGTAATAGAGTGACTGATGTCTCGATAAAAACTGATAAGTGTTGAAGTCTTTTCTATGCAAGTAGACTGGCATTGGTCTTTCAACTTTTCAACCACATCTTTAGAGCTGCATATATGGCGGTGCAAAGTGGAAGGACAGAAGAGTAAAAACGTTGTAGGTCCTTGGAACTTGTGACGGTTAGCCATACCATGATAGTAGCAAGACAGGCTGTCTGTCTGAAATATAAAATTGGCAAATTCTCATCTGCCCATGCAACTGTGCATTACAAATATATTTGCTAGTTTGTCTGTGTTAAACAGATTCAGGGTTTGCTGTGACTTCCAATCTTCTGAGTTAACAGGACAAGCATCCATGGTGTGGCCCAACCGACAAATTTTGTCAAGCTGAATATGACAGATTTTCATTTAGTTAAATTCTCCTATCAACTCAAAGTGAGAGGTCGTGATTGGATTATGCTATCGAATATCTTTTCCAAGCAGCAAAATCTTGGTGAATATATCCTCAAGTCCAGATCTTGCAAAGACATCCTTAATTAATGCAAGTTGTGTCCTTTTAAGACGTAGTCCTATATGCAGTCTCCAACTCCAAACCACAAAGGTAAGGTAAGTTCTCCCTCCATACATGTCCCATTCTAGGTTAGAGTTTCTCCTATGGTTTATAAGTATTATGGATCCTTCATAAAAAAACTGAGCTTTTTATAATGGCAGTCATTTTCTGCTGTCCCAAAGCTGCAGGACATATGTTTGAACTCATCTATGCAAAGTTCCAATTTATTACAAATAAGATGTAGCAAAATGATAAAGACTAGCACTGTGGAAAACGAAACAAAGGTTTTTGCTTTACAAAAGATGGGGAAAAACTACAAAACGAGAGAAAGGAAGAAAGTATATGTACAAAGTAAATAGGTAGGACAGGCTATGACCCATGAGAGCTCTGTAACAGAAGCAATGAATGGACTGAAGACTTAACCCATCTGTATATTATTACTCACTGACCCACTCCTCCCTAATCATCCTTATATGCAGGGCAGCATTTGATTTCTGGACCAAAGTTTAGGTAAAATATGGTAAAGGGCATTTAAAGATGTAATGAAGAGGTTGACTGTGCTGACATTAGATCCCACTGGGGGGGAAAAGCCATTTCATCATCAAGAAGTATGACTTTTCATTATAATGGGTTGGCCTCATCGAATAATTCATATCCTTCACCTTTCAGAACCAAAAAAAAAAAATCATATCCTTCAATCATAATCACATAAATGTTTGAGTAAAAGAAGACCACTTGCTACTGCTATTTGAGACTTCATCATGAAATAAACCAAGAAATAAAACTTAACCGTACTTGAATGCAAATATTGGAAATGATTACTTGGACCAACAGCCTTTGACAGGAGAGCCAAAGAGCTCCCGGCAAATGATTTGAGATTGAATTTTCAAAACTCACTTATCAAAGGAAAAATCATTCATCTTGGAAGCAATCCTGTGCACTTGCACATGGATTTCAGACCATCTTAAAGAACCAGAGAATGTTTTAGTGTGCAAGTGTAAATGCTCAATCATGTAAAGTTGGAAGGACGATACAACCACACTTCAGTTCTTTTATGTTAACCTGATCCTGTTTGGAATGGGCCTAGCCTTGATAGTTTGTTCGGTGAAGTGACCTACATGTCAATACCATTAACTAAGGGCATGTTCGGTTCTCTTGTAAATAGGGATGGTAGTGAATTTTTAACCCGATTAATATCCGCACTACCCAATCTTAAAAAAAATGGATATGGAGCAATGTTATGAATACCGTACCGGGTTCGGTACCGGATTGGGCTCTGGAACGGAACTGTACCGGTACCGGGTACCGTTTCGGGATATTTTTAAAATTTATAAAATAGTCCCTATATT
>JANJEY010000002.1:36758997-36775075 GCA_024703695.1 Erythroxylum cataractarum | reverse complement strand
GCAGACTCTGTGTTCCTTAGCCGGTGGAATTCTAGACAAGCATCAAGTATGTATGTTTGTTTTTCCACGCATATATAATCGATCCTATAGTTTATGATATGTTCATAGATTATCTTACAATTATGATGCTCAAGTTGATCCTTTACTGTTCACAAAGAAAAGGGAAGTGACATAATACATGAAGGAACATCCTATGCCTAAATTAATGTAAGACATCTATCGATCATGAAGGATATACATATTTTTTCAGCAAAACAAGTAATAACTATAAAAATGAGGATAGTCAATAAATCTACTTGACTAAATAAACTTGAAAAAGTTTAACATTTCTACAAAGAAAAGATGAGTTACATTATGTATGTCAGATAATGAACCCTTTCTAAGGAATGTGGATGTACCTGTGAAATCAAGTACATCATCTATCAGTTGAAATGCCGATCCCTGTAAAAATACAATAGTGTAGAGAATATTTGTCACAAGAATCAACTGTTGTAATCAAAGAGATTCATAGTACAAGAAGAGAAACTAAAACATTTTTAAGAATCAACTATTGTAATCAAAGAGATTAATAGTACAGGAAGAGAAACTAAAACATATTTATAGAGACGAAATATCAATAACTATAAACTTCACTAAAAGAGCATGTAATTGACTGCAAAAGAGTTCAATTATGTAGACTAAAAAAAGCACATATCTGCAGAACTTCCATCTCAGATTATTCATCCTTCATAAGATTACAAAAAGCTTTCCTATTTGATCATAGACAAACACTAACATTTCATTCATTTAATGCAAACTTTAACACCCTCTAACTTGCATGCATAAAGACCACTGATAATAAGTCTATAGTAATTTGGTGAAAAGAATAATAAGAAAAAATCAAGAGGAAGCACTAAATATAAATCTACAAACCAGATTCTTGCCATACTCAAATGCCATCATTGCAACTTCTGTAGTTTGCCCAGTAAGAAGTGCAATTGCCTTGCAGCTGTTTGAAATCAGGGATGCAGTCTTATAGTATGTTTTTTGCATATAATACTCCATGCTGTATTACGAAAATAAAAAAAAACAATGAATGAATAACCCAACAACTAGTTTGGTCGACTAATGGTGACACGCATAATTGTTTTCGCTTATTGTAAGATTTGTTTTCTGATGAGATTTAATTTATACATGTGATGTTTTTCTGCTTTAGAACTGGAACCTATGTTTACCATATGGGTGATTAATAGGCTAGACCTATGTGGTTCCTAACCAATATACGCCAAGTCATAGGCTAGGCCTATATGTTTCTATGTCATTTATGTTCACTTCATAGATTATCTACACTGTCTTGGAGTGTATCAAGTTCTATTTGCGATATATGTTTTTCCTGCTCACTTAGTATATAGTATACTCACCCCCTTCACTTTCCAACCATGCAGGTTAATTTAGTGAGCTTGAAGCTCTGAGTAGATCATGCAATCTTTTGACATTTTCGGGATATTACCGCACGTGGGTAGTTTTTGTTTTGTACTTTAGTTGCATAATGGTTCATGAACTATTTTACTGTTTTTTTAGATTGGTTATGTTGATATGCTTTATGACTATATAATTTAACTCTTGACTGTCTTGTTGTTGTAAAAGAACTTATATATGTACTTTTGATATTGGTGTTGAGATTGCTTTGAATAGACTTTAAGGTCCTGAAGTTGTAGTATAATTTTTGATGTGAATATAGAAGTGTGTTTAAAATTGATTGCAGGTATTTGATTGAGTTTTGTAATTTTTAAAATATAGTCGTTGTATTGCCTAAAAATTTTTTATAAAAAGGGAGAGAGATATCCAGTTAGCCTTACATAGTTGGATTAAGGATATTGTGAGTGTCCTTAGCCCATGTATGCGGCGGTTGTCATGGGCCTGATGTAGTACCGGGATATGACAATCTTAACCACCTCTCATTAGGATATTCAAGTAAGGCTAAAACACATTCGACCTTTATTTTATCAAGTCTCTTTAGTTACCCATTGAAATCTTCTATACAATTAGACTAAGCACAATTCCAAAATTGCTTTATAAGTTCCTTTCCCTTATTGTTCCCATGCCAATTGTGAGATAAATATTTGGCACACATTTGGTGATTTCTATAAAAACATTATTTAATCTTTAATAATATAATTAAATCAATTATAACTACATAAAGATGAAGATGTCTTTTGTGTATCAGTTATGACTTAAGCCATTTTACCACCATCCAGTTCCAAATAATATGCTAGTAGATTCATGAACCAAACCCATAAATTCACGTTATTTATCTTTATAATAGCCCAAGCTAATAGATACACTCCTTTGTCATTATTCCTACCTATCACACTCAATAATTGGCCTTAGAAATCTGTATTAAGAAAGCAATCATCTATCCTAAAAATAGGTCTCAATTGCATCCATCCTCTTTGTATGGTATCATAACAAATATATAACCTTTTGAACTATAACAAAAGATAATGAAGTATGAATATGATGTATAATAAAAAAATAATGAAGTATTAATATTATGGATAAAAAAATAATGAAGTATGAATAAGATGTATGACAAAAACATAAAGAAGTATAAATAAGAAGTATGAAATTTTCAGTTATCATTACTTGTACTAAGGAAGTGTCTTGATTCCTTAATAACTATAACTCCACTTTTGATCCAGGAATATTTAACTTTAACTTGCTGCAACTTGTCATCTTCATTAACATAATATGTTGCACATTTTTTCTCATTCTCCTATTTGCTCTTTCTATATATGCTTAAGCTAACAAAAATATTGAGTTTCTCTTTGTACCCTTCAATAAAAAATTTTGATTAAGATACAAAGGTTATCAAGAATTCTATCCCTAAAAGGTCTCAATAAGAACTTGGCATAAACTAATTTTGGTTTGTTAATTGTGAAACAACTGTGAACAAGTTTGTAACTTTATACTTTGAAAAATCTTTTCTCTTGTCAAATTCAACATTTAACTCCCAAGAGAATATGTTAATACATCCAACTCTGATCTTATTACTCTCACTCTTTTTTAACCTTAAATTATATCTTGATTACACTGCATAATTAACTATAACATTTTAAAATTCTTTTATAGTTCCAAACTCTATAATCAATCTCCACTATTATGCCACACATGTTTAATTATGCCTAATACTTAAACTTGTTTTATATAAAGCTTGACATGGATCCTCTCTACTAGGATATTCATCACTAGTAATAAAACTACCACAATTAGTTGAATCAATTTCAAATGGTTGATGGTCATATAGAATATCTACGTATAAATCATATTATACATATTCAACATATTCATCTACATGTTCCCCCGCATGTTCATCAACATGTTCACCATGTTCATCCATATGTTCATTGTTATGTTCATTATTATTTTCATTGTCATCTTTATCATGTTCATCATCATCATAGGCACCAACATGTTCCTCTCCAGTAGTAGTTATAGGTAACATGATAAAAGTATGGAAATGTTTGTTTAATTATGGGAAACATACACATCAACCCTTCCATGAACTTTCATAAGGTTTGCAAACCAAATATATCTTTGATTTAATTCAGTAAGTATGAATAGCTCTCTAAAGTTAAAACCATGTACCTTATAGTATGCCTTATCAACTTGATGGTACCCTAAATCCTTGCACATCCCATATATTTGCCTACAATTGACATAATCAAGATCAAAATTTTTAAATGTAGCAATATTCCCATCAACAAATTTAAATTCAAGTTCTAACGTGAACCTCTCACCATAAAAGAACCTTATATCATTGTAACATATGCAGTAGTCATTAAAGAACACTAAAGGTAATATGTCATTAAAAGCCTAACAGAAACATATAGTGCAATATTTAATGGTGATAGTTATAGTTTTTGAGACCAATGAATTGAGAAAAAAAATTAGTCACTACCATAATTTCTACTTTACAGTTGGTTTGAGTTATAAACAGTTTACTAATTAAAATTGCCTTCACCATAAGATAGCCTCTTAATAACAATGTCATTCCCTTTGTCTTCTAGGAAAAGTTATTTTTACACTTTGTTATAATAGGTTTCTTTTGTATTTCATAACACTACTTATCTTGGTTTACTTTTGCATATTTTATAAATTACTTCTCTACCTTTTAGTTAATGACATGGTTAAATGAGCATAGTTGCTTCTTTATATCTTACTAAATGTTGGCATTCTAGGTTAAAGTAATTTCTAATAATATAAAAAAAATTTATACACAAACCCCTGCATACCTAACTTAACAACAATAGTCCCTAATTTCATTAATCTTTTGTAGCATTTTAATGTTAGGAGCTTCTAACCCTAAATTGTCTTCTCTTTTATTATTTCTTCTCATTAAAATAAAATTTTGAGGGTGAGCTTTGGAGCAACTAGTAAAGTTGCTCCTTTGTGATCATAATGTCACATGTTGTAAAAATACAAAGGGAAGACTACGTTTATTATGACCCCTCTCAAACTTCCATAAAACAGGGAACATTATACATTAGGTATGTTGTCTTTGACTTTTATTTAAATAAAATTTTGCTATAAGGCCTAATGACTTGTGCTATATTATTTTACCATAAATGCATGATATAGCTACAACTAGCATAGGTGAGTATAGGTCAATCCCATGAGAATTATTAATTAACTGCCCACTACCCACTAACTTAACAAGCCAGATCAACCATTATAGATGAATAAATAAATAAATTAAAACAAATAACAAATATAAGCACTAAGCAAAGCAACGATCAAGATTATATTAACTAATGAATTAACTAGATTTAAATTACATTTGTCTTCATTATATTCAATTTCACCTTTGAATTAATGAATTATTTTAGTTTTCGAACGAGTAAGAGTTTCTGACTTAGATTATATTTCCTTTTGAGATATACAACCTCCATTCAAAGGTTAATCAACACAAATTTCTTTCAAGTTTAGAAAACTTAAGAATACTTGAATTTGATCTATGAAGCCTCTTGATAGGTTTTACCCTAACTTTCTCTCAAATAGCTCATGCATAACCCTCATTGTTCACGTTGTGATCTAACATATATATATATATATGCTCCTTTGATTTAATCAATATAAAAATATGAATAAATCACATGAAAACTAGAATTTCATTGAATCAATGAATCAAAGTATATCATATCTTAGGTTCCTCTTACCTAAATCTATATCTCTATTAGTTCATAATCACACAAAGAATATCAACACAAAAATAATAAAGAAAACAAGAATAAGAGGTCATGTTATATTAGTCTTGAAACCTGTAAAGAATTGTTGAAATCATCATCGACATTCAAAGAAGAATGATAAAATCTTAGGTCAAGACTAATGTAAAATAGCTTTAAAGTGACTTTAAGATATTTATTGGCCAAAAGAAACTGGCCGAGCACGAGTCTATGTAACTGGTCGTGTCCTCTATAAATTTTTCCAAAAATAATAATGTCAATATGGATTGCTACATCTGAACGTGTAAGGTGTAGTATTTTTCTTTCAAAAGGCAATACAAGACATGTATGGTATGCTAGAGAAACAAAAGTAACCACATCTTAACATAGCCCCCAGTTTGGGTTAGTGTTTTGTGTCATGTTCTATATTACTTCTCCAAATCTTCTAAATTTACTCCAATTCAATTAAAATCTTCTCTAATTTTGCTTATTTTCCTCGCATAGTGGGAAGATGACAAAAAGCATAAAAATGGTATACAAGAATGATGAGAACCGACATGTCATTCAAGCACTTGCTAGGTCTGAGATAGGGTCAGCCTTCTTGTTGGCATCCTGATTTCTAAATCGTGCGATTGAACTAAAATTTAACTTTTAGCAGCACACAACGGCTCCATTGCAGGGTTCTCAGGCTGGGCATTTGCTAAGGGATTACCAGATTAATCAGTTAAAGTGTTTAAAGTTTAAACGGATTGAGAAGGTATGGACTACGAGAAAAACAAAACAATAAAAGCAAAAAAGAAATGGAAAAAGGACAACCTATTTGACCGTTGGGACCAACATGTGCGCCTCAGTTGTCTCAGACTCTTGTCCCTTTCTTTGTGTTTTTTTTTTTTCCTTTCTCAACATTGGAAGGCAGGCCCCCCACATTGCACCTCGTACCCACCAATTAAACAGTAACAGGCTGCACACCTGCATATAATTACTAATATATACAAATTGTGCTTTTGTCACAAGTTTGTTCCTCTTTTTTTAATTACATTAAGTATTCTAATTTAATCGGACTAATCCTAATCTTTTAAGACTCCATCTTAAAAGTTTTAGAATGAGTAAATCTGAAAACCTCAAGATCTCTCATATTCTTACGTCATCTGTACACGATTGTGTACAAGAAGTCTTCACATATTTGATTATTCAGTTGATGATTGATCGCTGACCACTATTTTACTCAACGTCAGTTCCAATCAGCCTCTAAATTTTCTAGTAACTCCAACTCCAGTTTGTTCCTCTTAGATTTATGCAATGATGTTTCTTGTACCAGTTGATAAAGCATACTTAGCAGAATAAATGAACTTAGCATTAATTATAATGATATCCATTCCATACCAAAAACGAAATTGGGTAACGGCCGAATCCCACATGTAAGCAACAGCCAACATCAACGCCCACAATAGTCAGAAGAACCCAAACTCCCCTCACCTTGTTACCCAACATTTACTCGTAGTCTCGTACTAACTTGCCATAAAAATATAAAAGAGTTCACTTGTACTAATGAAACAAAAACTACTAAAGGTGATCTAGTACGCCTTGCTTTTCCTTCTTCATTGTGTACGTGCATATCAGATCATATCTTCACCGTCCATCTTCTGATCATCTTTCCACGTGATTCGCGGAGACCTTCCTGTTCCTCTTTTTTTCTCCCTCTATTTGTTTTTATTTTGTCCCACTTCTTTTCTTCGCTGTTTACTTAGTTTCCTACATCTCTCTCTCTCTCTCTCTCCCTCTCTTCATTTGAGTATCTGCTGGGATTCTTTGAAGAGGATGTTCGGTAAGGTTGAACATATGGCTGTGTTTATATTTGTGGTTTTAGCAGTATCTGCTGTTGTAGCTGATGAAGGTGAGGTTTTTATACGAGCTCTGCTTTCTCACTTTATGTTCTCACATTTCTGTTTACATCTCATTACTTAATATATACATCTCTTTTATTTTCCATGGTCAAACATTTGGTTTCTCCCGCAGTTTCTTGTACAAACATGGATACTCCAAATCTTTGTGTTTTCTGATACTCTTTTCAGGAACCAACTTCTATTAAAATCTTTTCTTATGGAAAATTCCAGAGCAAAATATTAGATGGACAGCTGAAAAAAGAAAGAGATGTGATATTCTCGGGGTGGGGTTGAGTAGGTTGGGTATTAAATTAGAGATATAAGGAATGACAGTGGAGAGGTTGAAGGTTTTAAATAATCATCAATACATACAACATTCTTATGAACGTTTTTGGGGCATGGGTTTTTAGACGGGTTCCAAATAAAGAATGCTCTTTACTTTAGTGGCAGGGAAGAGCTTTCATATTCTTATTACATCATTCTTAATTATTGGTGTTGTGTTCTGTTCTGTTCCTGTGGTAGCCAGCTGGTACCTAGATTTTACACTGCTTCAATTGTTGAAAGTACTAGATTTGCCCTCCACTTTGTACATTATTACCTGCTGCCCTTCTCTCTCTCTCTCATCCTCTATTTATACATGTGTATGACTCCTTTCTTCTTGTTAATTCATTCAAGAACAAAAAAAGGACCTGGGATAACAGGCACCTGCATTCTACTGGTCTCAAGCTTATTTACTCGTCCCATCTTTCAATGGCGCTTGCATGTAGTAACCTACTTGCTTTTGTTAATCCAGAAATGGTCAAATATTTAGAGAATTTAGGAACTTTTTCTAGGATTTGGAGACTTGCATTGGAGGCCGAGATACCGGAACAATTTACCAGGATTTTTTTTATGTACCTTCTCCCAATGAATTATTAATTATTTATCTATTTATAGCTATTTGAGACTTATAATCCATAGATCCCCAGAAAAAGCTTTTCTAAGTACATCAGAAATAAGTTTGAAAATGAGCAGCAGATTGGTCTGGTACTTTTTAAGTATTGCCATCTGAAACGCATAGCTAATTTAGTAATTTGCATGAAATGTAATACGAAACCATGCTCTTATTTTGATATTGCTCATAATTACGATTACCTTGTGATTGTATTCTTACTTTTTTCTGTAATATCCAACAACTCCATAACATGGGAATGCATGTGAAAATGTGGTCCTGAAATCTTGCATGTTCTTTCTCGCAGAACCTTTCATTGGTGTTAACGTAGGAACGGAACTCTCCGATATGCCACACCCAACTCAAGTGGTAGCCCTTCTCAAAGCACAGCAAATCAGACATATCCGGTTATATGATGCTGACCGAGGCATGCTAGTGGCACTTGCAAATACGGGAATCCAGGTTATGGTTTCTGTTCCTAATGAGCAGCTCCTGGGAATTGGTCAGTCAAATTCAACTGCAGCCAATTGGGTCTCCCACAATGTTGTAGCTCATTATCCAGCAACCAACATCACAGCCATCTCTGTAGGTTCTGAGGTTCTCACGACCCTTCCAAATGCAGCGCCTGTCCTTGTTAATGCCCTCAAATTCATTCACTCAGCCCTTGTGGCGTCCAACCTGGATCGCCAAATCAAAGTTTCAACTCCACTTCCTACTTCAATCATACTAGATTCCTTCCCACCTTCACAAGCTTTCTTCAACCGCTCCTGGAACCCTGTTTTGGTTCCCATGCTTAACTTCCTGCAGTCCACAGGTTCATATCTAATGCTCAATGTGTACCCCTACTATGACTACATGCAATCAAATGGTGTAATCCCATTGGATTATGCACTTCTCAAACCCCTTCCTCCAAACAAAGAAGCTGTTGATGCTAATACACTAGTCCACTATTCCAATGTTTTCGATGCCATGGTTGATGCAGCGTACTTCGCCATGGCTTTCCTCAATTTCACGAACATTCCTGTTATAGTGACGGAATCTGGCTGGCCATCGAAAGGGGATCCGAAGGAGCCTGATGCAACTCTAGACAATGCCAATACTTACAACAGTAATTTGATTAGGCATGTGCAGAACAAAACTGGAACTCCCAAGCACCCAGGAATTACCGTTAGTACCTACATTTATGAACTCTATAATGAGGACATGAAACCTGGGCCAGTATCAGAGAAGAATTGGGGATTATTTAACGCAAATGGGGAACCCGTGTACATATTGCACCTAACTGGATCGGGCTTGGTATTAGCAAATGATACTACAAACCAAACTTTCTGTGCAGCAAAGGAGGGTGCTGATCCAAAGATGCTACAAGCTGCTTTGGATTGGGCATGTGGTCCTGGGAAGGTTGATTGTTCAGCTTTGGTGCAGGGAGAGCCATGCTATGAACCAGACAATGTAATTGCTCATGCGACCTATGCTTTTGACACCTACTATCATCAGATGGGTAAAGCCAGTGGAACATGCGACTTCAATGGGGTGGCTACCGTCACCACCACAAATCCAAGTAACATCTGATACTTTTCGCTGCTCCATCACCAGATTTCTATATGATTATGTTATTTGTCTAAAACCAATTTGTTTCAAATGTCACAGGTCATGGTTCATGTATATTTCCCGGAAGGTAAATCTCTCTTGTCTTGTAAGAACGAGCATCTCAATTGCTAAGAAGTGTAGATATAGATATATTGATTGCTTTAACAAACACATGGTTGATCTTTTAATGATGCATGCATGCAGTGTTGGCAAGTTGAATGGTACCCTGGCGAATATTACGGCCCCATCTATGAATTCAACAAGCTCAGATGCTGTTTCCCGGAGATATTTTGGCAGTGGTTTGGTGACCCTTGTAATGCTTCTCAGAGTACTAATATTGTGGTAGATTGATTTGATGACCTAAAATTTTGAGATTAGAAGTATTCTCGTGTCTTGTACAAAAGAACCAGTTAGCACTGGGATTGAGGTCGGGGATCAGGTCGGCTGAATGAATTGGGTGGTGTTCTTTCCAATCAAATTTGTTTCTCATCTGAAAACTTTAATTTTTGTAAGCCCAATACGACTCCTCAAACGTTAGCTTAATTTGCCCATCAAAAGAAAGATCTATTCCTAATCAAAAATAGGAAAATTTATATCAATCTTTTGTATCAGCTGGTATTTAGATATTACTTTATTTGATTTAAGGAATAGAATAGATAAAAAAAAAATTTATCTCAATGTTTGGTTTAAAAATACAAACTAAAAATGATAAAAGAATAATTAACAAAAGATCATATTATTATTATTATTATTATTATTATTATATCAATTATTTTTATTATTAAATTCTTTATTATTATTAATTTTAGTCTATTATTATTATTATTATTATTATTATACAAAACTAATTTTCTTATTATTATTATTATTATCATTATTATAAAAAATTATTTTTTTGTTATTATTATTAGAATTATTAAATTCTTTATTATTATTATTATTATTATTATTATTATTATTATTAAACTAAGTTTCTTATTATTATTTTTATTATCATTATTATGAAAAATTAATTTTTTCTAATTATTATTAGTATTATTAAATTCTTTATTATTATTATTATTATTGTTATTATTATTAATTACTCTTATTATTATTAATTTGATTAATTAATTTTATTCTTATTTTTATTATTAAGGTAAGAAATGGAAGAAGAATAAAGTTGTCTAAAAACAGATAAAAATAATAATTCTTGTTTCTAACCAATAATTTAAGGAATGGAATAGGAATACGTTAGGAATAGAATAACTATTCCCTTAAACCAAATAGGATGCTAATTCACAGCCTTCGGATCCGGATCGGGTTAAGCCCTTCCAAAGTTAAACCCTATATCTATAAATGTGAACTAAAACCTCCATTTTTATCTTCGCCTCCGTTGTGCTTGCGCTTCTCCTAAGCCTACCTTCTTATATGTTGATGTTTTTCCTGTTCATGACTTAATGCATCTTTACTATGATTCTCTGTTTCACATCGAAAATGATACAGAGAATACGAAGAGATGCCAAATCCAATCACAGGCACCTCTGGACGAGCAGGTTTCAGTTATCTTTCCATGAATTCTTGCTTTTTCTCGTAGGTTCCACAATCTTTAAGGAATTCCCTTTTTCTTTTCGAAAATTAAGGAATTTCCATTTTCGTCCAACCTTGTTTTGTCAAGATGCTCGATGATGATTGATTTTGCTTTAACCACACTGAATAGGGGCTTGAGGTGTGGGTTCAGATCTTATGTTTTGTTTAATCCAAAGAAAAATACCGCCATAGTTATTTTTGAGATTTTCGGGATTTTCTTTGAATTAAACGAGACATGGGGTTTTCCCTTTTTGAGTTCTCTCATGTGGACAACTCTGGCCTTTCAACTGAGAGCATTTTACTCTTAGATTCGTCTTTATGAAGTATTATTGCAGGCTAAACAATAGTAATGTGCACTGCGAATTTGATTAGACCCTTTCTGGTAATAATTTCCAGATCTATGCAATGAGTGAATGTATTCTCAGCGAATCACTAGCCATTTTTGCCTACTTTGAATTTTTCAGAGCTTATTTATTTTCCTTTAAAACTGGAGAGATGATAGATAATGGCTTAGTGACTACAGAAAGGTACCAGTTTTTTTCTCTGAGTTTATTTCTTTTTCCTGTAAGTTCTGCAACCTTCCAAAGACAATGTCGACGTTGTCAGCATGGGTCGTCCATTCTGGCGTGCTTCTTGGTTGGGTGCTTTGCGATTATTTTTCTCAATTAGAATGCAGCTACTGTAAACTAGTGGTGAGATGAAAGAATTTTTCAAACTCTGTTAGTCATTCGGATTTTTTTTCGGATTAAACAAAGTGGAACTTCTTTTCCTTTGATTCAAACTCTGTTAGCGAGCAGAGAAGAAAAACACTCATCAATGATTGCATTCTAATTGAGACAGCATGCAGAAGCTCTCGTCAATGTTTACACAGTATCGTCAGAAATGCTCTAAGAATGAGTTTTAATTTGATTATGCTCTGTTTCATAATACTTTCCGTGCAATGGCTGAACCCTAACATGGTGAACTATGATTTTTGTCTCTCTCAATGATTTACAATATCTGGTTTTCGTTGAAATACATACCGAACTACAAACTTTTGACATTAAAATAATTTCAACCATTTATATAAATAAGCAGTGATTATTTTTTAAACCTGCTTCGATGCAAGATGGATATTGGACAAGCATATGAAAATATACATCCAAATGAAATCGAAGTTCACTTCAACTCATTACTGTCAGCTGCAAAAACATTATTAGTTGTCAGAAGCCCGAGCTACTGCAACTTTGACATCTCCTTTTTTAGGAATAAGCCTCATTGATTAGAGTTACCGTCAATGGAGGTGGGCTTAGGTGCAGGAGCAGGAGCATGGGAATCTGAAAACAGCCTGGAGAAGAATTTCTCAGCAAGCACCTGGTTTGCTGCATCAGAAGGGTGAAATGCATCCCAGAATACATAATCTTTGCGATTGCGGCACAGTTTTGAGTTGGGCAAGCATAAACCGCCTACTGATGTGTCCACATTGCAGCATGATGTATTAGATATCTTGAAACCTGAAACATGCAGAAAAAGCCAGAGACGGTGAGACTGTAGCCGTGTTTCGTAGGTTAATGATGTTTTGTCCAAAAGGACTCGACCATACCGTAAGTTGTGGGATTGTTGACGAGATCCAAAACGTCTGCATATGTGTCCACAAATATGAACTTGGCATTTGGTAAGTGCCGGTTCTGAGAGGATATTAACTTCTCTACTTTGGAGTTAAATTCCAGCACCCACTCATTTACGTGCTTTAAGCATTGACCTTTCTTGGACTTCACCCTCTGAGATGGTGCACAACCGAGAGGACCGAGCCCATGAAAGATGATCTTTCGTGCGCCAAGTTGGTACAGCCTCTGGTTTATAGTTTAAGATTATCATATAACAGGTGCATTTGATCTTTGTGAAACTTAAAGAATCTGACCATATCTGTAAGGAATAGTGCTTGCTAATATATTAACAGTTTCGTTTTACTTATAGCCGGTCTTAATCTGTTTCATTTCTAAAAAATAGCCAGGTTATCAGAATCCAATGGTTACAAAGTTGGCAAGAACGGAAATAGTTTTAAACATATGTAATGAGAAGATGAATAGAAAGTGCATAATAAAGCATTTAGCAGAGGGAGAATTACCAAAAGTTGATCAGCTAAGGTTGAAGTTAAAAGGCTCATGAATTCGTCGTGCGTGTACTGTTGTCCGTCTGCTAGAAATGGTTGCAAGTAATTGTTGACATAGTCATTGCTGCCTGTAAATAGCATTTAATTAAAACAAGCTCAATCTTTGTCTTTGCTAATAAGGGAAAAAGAGAATCGGAGAAGAAAGCAAGCAGCTTTACCGATTCCGATGAGATACATGGCCTCGTTGCATAGCTTGTTTGCTGCCTCTTCTCCAATCTTAGCTTTGATTGATTCTTTGGTCTTCTTGAAGCAGTTTATCTGATCATCAAAGGATAGTCTCTGAATCTGCAAAAATAGAAAATAATGTAAATGCCAGTGATTTAGGCATTTCAAAAGGGAGAGATGAGATAGAGGGGCATTACGAAATAGAGTCCAGTGTCGTTAAGAATTCCAGCTCCGCCGGATGCATAATTAACCCCTTTAAGCAGTGCATCATCATTTGCTGATAACGAAAGGTAAGGGGGCGGCGATTTAATCCCAAGCCTTTCCGCTTCAAGTTCCACAAAATAAGGAACATAAGAAAACAGGTTATTACAAATATGTAAAAAAGCATAAGAATGGACGTGTTTTATATGTATTACATATTATATCACCGATGGTCCTCCCATTTGTGAACCTTCCTGTGGCCTGCCCGCCTTCGTAATCGACACCGTACCATGGATAATCAGACCTTGCTAAAGAATATTGAAGAAAATTGTTGTTTCCAACTTCTGTCAAGGAGTCGCCGAACACAAATGTGACAAGTGACGTCGCCGAACCCAACCTTGCTTTTGCTGCAAAAACCAGTGCTATCAAAACAAACCCTTGTACTGCCATTTTTCGCCTGCTATCTGTTCTTTGCCATTTGATTTATAAGATGTATGGTTGCTTTGGTCATGCCCAGTTCTCCAAGTTTGCACATATTAGGTGATTAATTTCCGAACAATATGTAGATATGAATATTCTTGAAGAGACCCTGTCTGAGTCTGAGTCTCGGGCAGAGTCAGTGGAGGTTTGCAATAGTCCACTCTAGTACTCTGCGAACAGTTGGCCAACTCACTCCTCGGAGTCAGCCTTGTTAGGTTTTGCTATTTCGTAATGTATCAAGGTAACCTCGATTCTCCCTTACTATTATTCACCGCTACAAGAAACATTAAAGTCACCAACACATTTTTCTCAAATTACAAGAAAGAAAGTCCGATTTCAAATCATTAAGAGAAGAAAATAACTATGTAAATTATATAGGTGATAATAAGAATATCATCGAAGAAAGATCCCTTGAGGTGCTTTCCGTAATATAGAGGTGATGTTTGGTTCATAAAAAATAATAGAAATGAAAATATAAATGGATATAATAAAGAATGATAATGAAGAATTGTCAACAATAAATCTCATTTCTCTAATAATCTAGAAGAATAGAGTATTGTTGAAAACGGAGGAATAAAAGTGCTACCTTTTTAATGATAGGTTGATATTAAATATGAATTTTCATTTTTTTAATGATAGGTTGATATTAAATATGAATTTTCATTTCATATCCTACTTTTTTTCTATTACCCTCAAACAAGAACACCCTAACTCATGTTTTAATAGAAAATAAAAACAAAAATAATTTAAACTTGAGTTTATGAACTAAATAAAAACAACAACTTCTTATACGGTCTTCGATGAATTTTACCAAATGCTGAAAATAATAGCTATTGTACATATAATATAATAAAACATATTTTATTCATAAAATAAAAATCGATGTATTGAATTTCGTATTAGAATTGCCAAAACTAATATCGAATTTCTCATACAAATTGAATAAAAAAAAGGCTGGGTTATATCCAACGAATCAGTTTGTACATCGAATGTAAAACAATATCGCACAAATTTATAAATTAAATTAAATTACAAATATATATATGTATGTTAAAAATATTTAAATATAAAAATATCTTTACAAAATAGTTATTATGTATAAAAAAATTTATGTTAATTGTTTGAAATATTCTTAATTTTGATTATAATATAGAACTAACTTTTTAATAATGAACTAAAAATTATAATAATTTTTGTACTAAGTGGTTCATTCTTCAAATTTTGTTTTCTATTTTTAATATTTATTAATAATATTTTGTTTTTGCATATATGTTTAGTCTATTTTTATAACATATGAAGTAAAAAAATATTTGAGTATTAATTTTATAATATGAGAATAAATTTTAATTGTATAAAATTGAAAGTATATTTTATATTTATTCAAAATAGTACTGAATCGATGTCGATATTGTATCGCACGAGTGACAAAGTTGGTATTAGTTTCGATACAATATTTGTAACACTATCTAAATAGTCAATAACCAAATTCATCCACCCAATTTAATTTGTTTAAGCAAACTTTTTTTGAATCTAAGATTTTTGGTAAGAATATTGAGTCAAAAAATACTTTTCATCTTGACGAAAAGTGTTGAAATATCTTAAAGTAGATTTTGAAATAAAGCAGTCAAATGAAGAAGCCAATTTGGCTTTGATTTCGGCGCCACCTTGCTATCTTTAATATGCAATAATTACTCAAAGCAAGTGGACAATTTGGCTAAGGAACCAAACCGCTCAGCTTTGCTTCTATATATATATATGTGTGTGTGTGTGTGCTGTGACTTTGAAAAAGTGTGTGTGTATGCCATGAGTTTGAGTTGTATTAGTGTATGTGATATTCACCAGCTTTGAAAAAGTGTGTGTGTATGCCATGAGTTTGAGTTGTATTAGTGTATGTGATATTCAC
>JANJEY010000002.1:36724029-36744379 GCA_024703695.1 Erythroxylum cataractarum | reverse complement strand
GAAAGTAAATTAGATTTAATTCAGAAAGAGAATTGAGAACAGAGGAAGGTCATTTAATTTAGATCATTGACTCGCATGAAAAGTATTCATAAATGGCCATCATCTCTTTTGGTAGAGAACTTGAATACAGTCATGACATCATGAACTAAATGAGATTAAAGAAAAATACAAATGCAATATATGACATAGGGTATAGCATACGATGTCTGCTCAAGGACACATAAGTCTCAATTTGTTAATCGAGATGTCACATACTCCTAACAGATATTTGACAATGTACTTTCGTCGTATGCTGGTCACACCGGTTATTGAACAAATATGAGCACTATAGAGTTTTTATTAAACCCATCATGTGTGAGTGGGCGATGATGACTTATATACACTCATGATGGGTATAATTGTCACCATACTTAAATAATTACTTAAGGTAGTTACATACAGACATATATGAAGGAAACGTTTTGGAAAAACTCATCTCTGTGTGTTTTTTGGTTTGCTGCTGTTTTTTTTTTCTATCTTCTTTGAAGTTTACAGAAAATTGAGAAGGAAATTTCTACTGAAATAGTGAGTTCTTTAACTGGTGGAATACAACGATTAACCAAGTATGTATTTTTTGTTTTCTATGCACATAATCTTTGTGGCTATGTTTTAATATATTTATATCTAACAATTATTATTTTGAAAAACAACTGTTGCAATTAATAAAAACAAAAAATTCCGTATTTCTTTTACACTATTGTAGTTTTTTACTTTTTGAAAACAAGAAATAGTAAGATAAATATGTTTTTATAATATCTATTTTCGTTTTGAAAATGTAAATAAGAGATTAAAAAACAGCAAATTTGTTTTGTAATTGATAATTAAAAAAATGATGAAGGAGAAATTTTTGAAAGAAGATTGATTAATATTATTAAAACCACTTATCTATCCTTTTATTTATCTTTTATAATATATTTTAAGACCACGGACATCAGGAATTGTTTAGCAAACAACTAATAAACTGTTTCTTAACTTATTAACTAAAAGTTAACATTTTAACCGTCTTAAAAAGTTATTGATATATTTGATGAAAGATTAGATTTTTAAAAACTTTATAATAAAAACTTTTTTAATACTCAGCCAAAAATTAACAAATAAAAAACAATTATACCCTAAAATATATAGGATATGTACAGTACAGTGTTGATTGTCCTTATAAATTTAAATAAAATATTCCGATAGAAGTAGGCTTGTGTCTGCTGCTAGGCAATGGTACGCCGTACGCGGAAGAACACGGGGTCGGCCTCCAATTTGGAAGAAGAAAGTTGATTTGGATTTGACTCCTAATTCTCCTAAATTACATAATGTAAAATTCGGACGACAGCGACTACCAGTGGACCCTTGTCGGCGAGTATAAAAGACCCGCTATTCCTCAGGCTCAGGCACGTTTCTACTTCCTTCTCCAATTCACCTCCCTTCTCTCTCTTTACGTGTATGCAAATGCGTAAACAATTATGGTAATAGAAAAAGCTACAAGATTCAACGATGTTCTCTCTTTAATGAGAACCAGCTCACCTACCATGTCCATCTGAACCTTCTTACTCTTCAAATCACCTCCCTCTAGAATCTTTTCTCCACCAACGCTTTCCTTCTGAGATCATATCTCTGTCTCCCGTATTCGTGCGTGTTCCTCAAGCCCCCACTTTAATTTCCCACGTTAATGGCTTCCTGTAATATCTTCTAACAACACTCCAAACACAACTCAGCTCCTGATTCTCTGCCTTCCCTCCACAAATCCCAAGAATATAGAAGCGAGACAGAAGATGTCGGTTTCCTGCGGTCTAGAATGCGTCTTTGCGTTGGGCTGCACTCGCTGGGCATGGAAGCGCTGTACTTACATAGGTTCCGACGACAGTGCTTCTTGGCCTTTAGCAACCCCCGAGGAATTCGATCCTGTTCCTCGCATGTGTCGCCTCATCCTCGCCGTTTACGAAACTGATCTCCGCAACCCGCAATTCCCTCCCCAAGGTGGCTACCGTCTCGATCCCGACTGCGTCGTCAAGCGTGTCACCTACGAACAGACCCTCGGACAAGCCCCTCCTTACCTCATCTACCTGGACCACCACCACAAAGAGATTGTCCTGGCAATCAGAGGGCTCAACTTGGCAAAGGAAAGTGATTATCAGGTGCTTTTAGACAACAGACTTGGGATGCAGATGTTTGATGGAGGGTATGTGCATCATGGGTTGCTCAAGTCTGCTACTTGGTTGCTGAGTCAAGAGGGAGAGACATTGAGGAGGCTGTGGGAGGAGACTGGTAAAGAGTATAAGATTGTTTTTGTTGGGCACTCACTGGGGTCTGGTGTGGCCTCTTTGATGGCTGTGATTGTTGTGAATCATAGAGATAAATTGGGTGGGATTCCTAGGGATAAAGTTAGGTGTTATGCTGTGGCTCCAGCTAGGTGTATGTCACTTAACTTGGCTGTTAAGTATGCGGATGTCATTAATTCCATTGTTCTGCAGGTCAAGATTTTTAATCTCCTTTCCTTTTTAATTTTTTTTATGGGTTTGTCCTATATTTCTTTAGATCTTTAATCGTTGCACTGCTAAAGTTAATGACGCTCGGTTCTCTGTTTAAGATGGAGCTTGTTCTGGTACTCTTTCTGTTTGAATTTTGGATTTATTACGGTACTAAGACCATGGAGCACTTGACGCCAGCAGTATTAAAAGTGACGGTTGAATGTCTAGACTAGTTTTAGGACTGACCTTTGATTAGGTTGATGCTATGTGCATTCATTTTGGAAATATTTGGTTTTACTTCAAATTCTACCAGAACTGGAAATGACTTTTTGGTGTTGGACAATCTCAGAACGTAGGTTTTTATTTGTCACCTAGACTAGACCATGGTCCAAAATGAGCAAATTTAAAGGTTGAATCCATGGGAACAAGGAAATGATGTTTGTTTGTTGATTGCTGCGTGATCTTGCATTCTGAATTCAGTTTGATGCTAACGAGATATTATACAACTGTCAGAGAAAATGAAGGAAAGAAAAAAGCAATGTAAAATGGAGACATTTGAAGTTTTGATTTTGCGATGTTTATGTTTCTGCGCTTCATCATATAACATCATAGTTTCTTTTTTATTCTTTTGTTTGAGAATAGGAAGTGGGTGGATGAAAACTTTGATTGCAACTTATTACAACATGCTGCTACCATGCCTTTCCTTGTATGGATGTTTTCTGTGTTAGATGCAACTCAGAATCTAAGACAAGTGATTTTATTTTCAGATCACAGATCAGGGTCATTTGCTTGAGTGTTTAAGTCACTTTTAGCACTCAAAACACTTTGTTAACAGGACTTTTCTTTTCTTATCCAGGATGATTTCTTGCCAAGGACAGCAACTCCATTGGAGGATATTTTCAAATCGATTTTCTGGTCAGTATTCTTCTCTCAATGACATCATAAAGCATAGCTCCGTCTTTCCATTGTAACTAAATTTCCATTGTAAACTTAGTAGAGTGAATTACTACCATTATCTCTTAAACCAGGCATTGGTGCTTTGGACAGCTTACCCTGCTTGTTATTTCTGGTTTGCTTGAGGGATACCTTTATACCTGAAGGTAGAAAGCTTAGAGATCCTAGAAGACTTTACGCTCCCGGGAGAATGTATCATCTTGTGGAGAGAAAGTTTTGCAGGTAGCTTTATTTTTCATACATTGGCCTTGTTGGTTTGAGGTTTTGTGCGATACTAATATTTCTTGTTTGCTAAACAGGCACTGATAATTTGGATATCAATCAAACACACTTTCTTAAACATTGACCAGTCTTCCATTTTGCTTTAAAATCCACTTTTGTTCATGTGTTAACCAACCAATCAATAACTTTTGACACACCCATTAATTCTCCTGTGAAGATGTACATCTAATCCATTATATGGTTCCTGTCATCAACTTTTAATTCTTTGTCAGTAACTTTCAAAAGGGTTTGCAATGAGAAAGGCAATATATACCTAGTTGCCATCAAGTCAGCAGTCCTGTGCAACTAGAAAAGTTTGTCTTAACCAGTTATACTTTGGAATATTTCCAATTTTCATGGGGAGAGATCAATATAGTAAGTCTTCCATGTAGCTTAGATATGTAACAGGATATGTCTTGGCTAGATCCAGTACTGTTGATATATACTTTGTAAAGAATTTCATAACCTGCTGAATACATCAAACTTGGTCCACTGCTGGATCATGCTATTGGTCTAAAACAGATAATGCAAGACACTGATAAATGTAATGAATTCTTTCCTTATATATATATATGTGTGCACGTTGACGAAAAGAAAGGAAATTGAGTTGCTTGTCCATACCAGGCTGTGGAAGAGATAGGATACACTATTCTTTCATGACATTTCTTTAACTTGGTTATGTTCTTTTGGGAAGAGTAAAAAGAAAACTGTACTGATACTTTTCTAGATAAGCATTCTATGCCGTGGCATCCAGCGTTTTAGATGACAACTGTATACCATTGATTTAAAAAGTTGCCCAAGTTCAAGTTCTAGATGATGTTGTATCATCTACATTGACTTAAATCATAACCAATTTGCAGAGGCATAGCCATGAGATGATTTGTTTTGAGAGTAGTAACTTGACTACAGTGAGTTGGTGGGAAGGCGGTTTAAATAAATTGATAGCATCTTGACCTTGTGATGCATTTCTTATTCTTGTTGTGACAGATGTGGAAGGTATCCTCCAGAGGTGAGAACTGCCATACCTGTGGATGGAAGGTTTGAACACATCGTCTTATCATGTAATGCAACCTCAGATCATGGAATCATTTGGATAGAAAGAGAAGCAGAGAAGGCTGTGCATGTTAGTCTTTTTCCCGTTGAAAATTATATATATATATATATTCCCTCCGACTATGTTTCACATATAGCTTTCCTCAGAGGATGAAGGAAAGCGCATCTGAAGCCACGACAACTGCTCCCAAAGTACAGACCATTCAGAGGTCGCAGACGTTTGAAAAGGAACACAAAGATGCGTTGGAGAGAGCTGTGAGCTTGAATGTGCCCCATGCTGTTGCAGACCCAGTGGAAAGCACGGAAACTGAACCTTCCCAGGATGTGGATGAGGGCTCAAGAACAGCTTCGAGCAATACAAACTGGGATGAAGTGGTAAAGAAACTTTTCAAGAAGAACGAATCCGGAGAACTCGCGGTTAACAAAGAGGCAACACCATTAACTTAAGTTTCCATACAGTTATAGTACTTTCTTTGTTTTGTTACGTGTAAATCCTTGGTATTAGTATGGACAGACTTGTACGGTCTCTGTTCATCAAAAGTCCTTCTACACGGTTCCTTTTCTTTTGTAATTTGATTTATTGGGCAACTGTGTGTATTCTACAATTAAATAGTCACTTTTTCTTTTAGCTTGATTGAGTTTGTTCTTTCTTTAAAGTTTTAGTTTTCAAAAGAGTTAGGATAGAATATAATTATTTATAATAGAATGGAACGGAAATAAATGTAATAATAAAAATTTGTTGTTTGAGAAAAAATGGAAGAATTCATTTAAATAAAGGTTTATAATGTAATATAGTGTAAAGTTGTTTATTATTTTACATTCTATTCTAAATTTTTTAAATTAGAAATTTTCTATTTTTACTATTTAAGAATGAAATGTAATATGAAAATTTTCATTTTTGTTCTATTCTATTCTATTTAATTTCATTCTAAAAGATAATAAAATAATATTTTATTTTATTTGTTTCCGTTTATAAAAAAAAACAAATATAAACGTGGGCTCGGGCTTAGCCGGTGGGTTTAATTAGCTCAAGTTCAATAGTCTCCGAAAGCAATAGCACATAGGCTATCCTATCGTAGTTGAAAATTTTCAAGGCAAATTCGTTCTCTGTTCAATTCAGCAGAGCTCCATGGAAAAGCTAAATATGGCAATAGTGTCGTCCTCGTCGTCTTCAAGATTGGTGGTTATGGGAAATCCTACGTCTCTTCAAAACCCTACTCATCCTTCTCTTTCCTTCTCCACAGCCCTTCCTTTCCTCCGACTCCGTCCGATGTCTCTCTCTTCCCGATTTCCCGTCTCCCCAAAATGCCCCCGCTATGGTAACTTCTTTCTTTCTTTCTTTTTTTATGCATCTATTCCAGTTTCTATTACTTCTGTCGTGCTCTTGTTTATAGTTTTATCTTCTTCTTCTTTGGTGGTTATAGTGATTGCAAAATTAGGTGCTCATCGTTTGGCCAGTGTATCTTCTTCTACCGGCAAGCAGACGTCTTCAGTTGGAGTGAATCCATTGCCAGTGCCACCCCCATCCTCACCTTCAAATATGTAACCTTCTTTTTCGCTCTTATTGTTTCTACTTCACTACAATTCCTTCTTTTGCGAGGTTGATGGAGTAGCTTAGTGCTTAGCACTCCCTTCTTCAAGTCCTCATTGAGTTGTAGGAGAAGTTGGTAGTTTATGAAAAAAAAAAACAAAAAACAAAAAACAAAAAACAAAAACAAACATGCTGTATATGTGCCTAGTAAATTTGTTTCGTTTTTTTCAAATGTTTTCTTATTTTTGTTCTCCGTTAACTAATTATCTTTTTCTGTTTGTAGTGGATCGCCTCTATTCTGGATAGGTGTAGGTGTAGGGCTGTCAGCTCTTTTTTCATGGGTGAGAATAATAACCACTTGCTTGTTCTTAGACACTTCTCGAGCATATATCCAATTGTTGCTTTCATCATTTTATTTCAATCTTGTTTAACCCGACTAATCACATTCCAGGTGGCTACGAACTTAAAGGTGAGTCCTGAGTCTTAGCTCTGTGAAAGGTACAATTACTTGCTTGTTCTGTTTAGTCTCTTGGCATATCATTAAGGAAGTTGCGATGACATTGATTGTGGAGTGTATCGTAATACGTTAAAATTTATTGCAAGCATCATGAAAGAGTCCCCTTGGTGTAGTATCATTAGACCTTCAAAATATGATAGTAATTTGGCAATTACTGATGGAATTTTGCCTTCTAGAACTAGAACGTGTTGCCTTAATAATCATATACATTGTCAGATTTAGTTAATTATTGTCAAATTTAGCTGTCATGCTAGACCTTGAGTAATCTTAGATTACATTGTCAGATACATCAGAGCTTAGCCTGCTCGATTTTTTCTGTACATCATTTAGTTGTCTGGAAAAGATTTTGATTGAACTAATATCTCCGTATCTACCAATGTGGGGAAGAAAATCAATATTTAAGGATGTCGAAGAATTAAATGGGTAAGACAGACTTATATACCTGTAACCTGACTTTTTGAAGTATGATCTCAAACATGGCAAAGCTGTCAGTTGTTTTAACAAAAAAAATTTATGGGAGCTAAGCCTCTACTGGAAGATCTATAGATTTAGTTATATAAATTGAACTCCAGGTAATGGTTGAAAATTTTGTGAAATTCTTGATTACTTAATTTTCCTTAAAAATTTTAGGGAACAAAATTATCTGGGTGAAGTTCAGTGATTAAGTACCATTTCAACCCAAGTTCGAATATGTCTATGCTAGTCAATTGCTCTTGAATTACAGGCAGAATGTCTTAAAAGGAAGGGTCTTTATCAACTTCCATGACTTTGCAGGAAAAAAAGAAAGTACAGAATTTCTGGCTGGTGACTAGGAAAGGAGTGCAGTTGGAAATTTGTTGCATTTAGGAAAGATCATTGGTGCTTTGGGGAACATTTACATTGTTGCATTGACCTTTGAACATCCAAGCCATCTTGAGCATATTTTGCAGCATCTTTTGTTAGATTTGAATTTTTGGAATGTGTTTCAGGTTAGGAAATCCGAATATCATTTAGCTTCTAAAAAAGTAGCAAAAGTGCTCTTTTTTTTTCAGAAGCCCAGTGATAGGATATGAACTAAATAAAATAGTAAAGAAATGTAGAAGATGATGTAAGAACTCGAATGTATTGTATTGATTTCACCAGCAGGAATTTGAGAACCTGCCTTTCTCCCAAGTCAAGACACTCGTTACAATTCTCTCCCTCTTTCTGTCCTATAGTGTGCTATATAAAGAAAAGCTGTAACAAACTTTTGGCCAGCTCATCAGTTTACAAACAAACCGTGGCATGGCATAATAACCTGTCATATTGACTCTTTATTTACTAATAACAATCAGATTCCTTCCTTCACGTTTTTTCACCCTTCACTTCACGTTGGTGCCAGCCCTATGAAATCCTCTGGACTTCTTCCTTCCATAAACAAAACGAATGGTTGGTCTTGTGGGTCTATCACCCAGCATCTCCAATAACTCATTATCTTCTTAATTCTTTCTGTTATCAAGGTTCTAGCATTTTTGCCTTTGCCCCTCTATTTGCATAGCCAAAAAGGACTGAATTGGGTTGTTAATGTAAATATTACATTCACTCCGAGGACTTATTTAATTTTTCTCATTTGAATACTGGGATTATTTTGGCTGGTTTCATTTCGTGATATGGTTAATCAAAGCTTGCAAAATTTTCACGTGACATTGTTCTGAGCTGATACAGTTCACTCTATTTAAGGAGAGATCTTTAAAATCAACTCTAGCCAGTAAGATGCTTAACCTTATTCTTTAATTTATGGAAATATTGATAAATTTTTGGCTGTCTTTACCTTTGTCTTTTATTTCACTTTGTTTGCACTTCATCTAGTTATCTTGCCTTATTAGATATGTGATGTTTAAAATTGGTGTTTGTCTGTTATATATCACATTATTTCACTGATGCGCTAATTATGTAGATGCATAATTTTCATTCAATTTTATGATAATTCTTTCTGAGGATGAATCTTTGTTAATCTACTTTTCATATTTTCCTCCAGCAAAGTGGCTCTATCATATAGGAATTTAACTTGTGACTTACCTGTATGTTCTGAACTATTTCTCCAGAACTATGCCATGCAACAAGCTTTCAAAACTATGATGAACCAAATGAATACACAAAATAACCAATTTAAAAATTCTGGCTTCTCTCTGGGATCGCCTTTTCCTTTTCCAACACCATCAGCACCTGGGTTTTCTAGCACACCTTCAGATCCGACACCAATAACATCCTCATCTTCATTTGTCACATCTTCAACAGCAGAGCCTGTTACCTCACCTTCCCCAGCTGCTTCTCAACCTGCAGTGACTGTAGATGTTTCTGCTACAAATGTAGAATCAAGACCAGTAACTGATGTGAACAATGGAAAAGAGATAGAAGAGGAACCCAAGAAATATGGTAAGAAATGACGTCTTCTAATTTACATTTTTACAAGGTTCTGCTTCCAGCCATTTTAGATTCATGATTTTCCTCCCTTGATTATATTTACAATGTGGATATGCGAAAGTTGCCAGTCCAAGTGCAATCTTTGAATTTTGTATGTTTTGAGAATGATGAATTTTTGTGCTCTTTTCTCTTTGTAATTTTTTTTTTTTTTTTTTTGCAAACTAGTCTCAAGCAATGCACAATCAAACTCTTCGGTTTGCTTTCTAGTCTGTTGCACATTCACTTGACACAAAGTAATGTGGAAGTCCTGAAGGGTTTGTTTTGTTCTTTCAAATGTCAATAAAAGACTTGAAATTAACGGCTACATACTCTTCACATTGTCAAGGCAACACCTGGTGAACCTGGTCATGCTTGGCTATGTTCTTTACAGTCATTACTTTTGAACTTCCAATGCTAATTGCATAATGTCCTACAACCTCAAGCAACTTGACTGGTAGCTTCAACTTGAAGTCTTACTATGGGGTCTAATGCTTGCCTAAAACTACTTCCCCATATAAACTTGGTCGGCTCATTCATCCACTTAGATGGCTCAGACTACTGATGCTACACAGGAAGATAAATATACATGTTTGATGGGTGATATCTAGCATGTATTTGGATGATGTAACTTTTCACCTTCATACCTTCCATCCTGTTCTTGGTCCAGTTTGAATATAATTCACAATTTTTCATGTTACCCATGAATGTTTTTCAATTTCATATAAGTGATCAGTTCTAATGAACTGTAGTTAGTTCCCCGATTCAGATCATTGAGATCATCTTCATGCACGTTAGTTGAGCCATTTTGATATTAGGCATGGGTCAGAGATTTTATTGGCGATCTCACTGTCAGGTGTGAGGTTGCTCTCTGATACTTATAAGGAACTCATCTGATGCTCGAAGAAGTAGCTGGGCTACAATCATGCCATAGGGTTCTATTATTAGAATGCATTTTTCTTTGTAGGTGAACTATTCTTGACTATAAAGTATAGAGTGGTTTTAGTTTAATAACATTTTTTCTGGTTCAATATGAGCCTTTATGTATTTGTTGGGAACCCATTTTCCATCCCTCCAAGTACCATGGTTATGGTTGCATATTTTGGTAATTCACATGATTATTTTTCTTTAGTTCTGCTTTGCGTGTTATTACCTCAATGATGAATGTTTTAACAAATTTCTGTACTTGGTTGATTGGGACCTAGCCGATAGGTGTTTGCTTTTGAAAGTTTTCTGAATATTTCAGATGTGAAATTCCTGATGAAACTTGCACTTGCAGCTTTTGTAGATGTTGCTCCTGAAGAAACCTTACTAAAGAGTCCTTTTGAGAGAGTTGAAGATACCGCTCAGACAAGCTCATCCAATGGTTCTCAGTTTGCTGGTGAAGTAAGTGCCTAATATTGAGTTTTAGATCATGACGTCCTTTGGCTCTTGGTATCTAATTTTATCCTTGAATTAAGGCATCTCAAAATGGAGCAGCGTCTAAGCAGGGTCCAACCACTTTTCCCGGTTCTCAATCTACTGGTAAGAAATAAGTCAATAGCTAATTGGCTTCTCATGTTGTATGCTCCTTGGACATGTGGGCTAGTATGTTATCATGTTTTTTGTATCCAAGTCTAGGGCTTTCAATGTCTGTACCTTAGTGATATGTGATATCTATATATGGTCCGGTGCTCTGCTCCTCCATTTTGTACACGGTGAGAGAAGTAGATTGCTATGTAGAAGGGGCGAGGTGCAGGTTGGTAAATGACAAGCATGATGGATATAGGCAGGGATAATTGTGCAAGACTTCATACAAGATTTAACGTGGCCTGGCTGTAAGGCCTACATCTAGGGACACAAAGATGACAAGGGTACTTGGGCATGCATAATCTATTAATTTAGTCCTTCTCTTTATAATAGTAGGTACTGCAAATAAAAATAAGCGTAGTTGCAACCCAAAAGGCACCTCAAGGGAAGAGGATTGCTCAAATCTTGTTAGGCTTGTTATGCTCTTATTTCTGGGTGATGCGGGATGTCTAAGCATGCCTAACGATTGCATAATAGGATAACAGCTATTATTTTTATAATGTATTATCTATATTCATATCTCTCCTAGTCATTCGAAGAATTCCACGTGGATTGTGGATCTTCCCTAAGAAAATTCCCCTCCTTATCATCCCACTAATTTAGGTTTTGAGGTTGATTAATCTTCCCTTTCTTATTCCTCTTGTAAACCTTAAATTGATTCCACCATTTATTTTTCTTCTTAAAGAAATTGTAGATGAAATCATCTAGCTGATTAAACAAAATCCTAGATGGGGGTGTATAATTGGTGAAGCTTACAGAACACAGGCTTTATTAATTAATTGAAAGTGATTATATAATAGTCAATAGTCTCGAAAGCAATCTTGGCTTCTGGCTGAAAGAAACAACAGTGATTTGCTTTCTTGAATTTCTTTATGTTTTATCACTTCATCCATTGGTCAAAATGGTGCTATTTTATGCATACATAAATGTCAGCATCCGATGCACCCAAATCCAAGGTTCAAACTCTATCTAAAACTTAACTTTTTTCATTGGTTGAATATCGAAAAACAAATTAGCTAAAGAATTAATCACAGTTTATTCAAGTAGCTCCCTTCTAATTTTATAACCTTTAATCTACCAAAAAGGCTTTTTATTGTCAGCTCTAAGTAACGTCTATAACTGCAGTGATTCCGCACCTTTTATATTTTTTGTTTTTCCCACACCAAAGTAACAAAGATCCATATGGAAGCATCTGAATGTCAGAACGCTAGCTCCCACTGAATAAAACCTCATTGAGTTCTTTATTTATAAGCATGTACCAGTTTAGTGTCAAAAAGTCATTCAAATATCTTAAGTTTTGGCACTAAGCAGGGCAGATATAATCTTGGTCATAGAGGCTGTTATGTTAGTTGAAAAACAGTTAACCCAAAAGTTTTAAGATATTTTGTGAGGCTTGAGAATGGTCCTAATATCTTGTAACATATTTTACATGGTATACACCTTGGCATGTCTGCTGTACAATGAGATAAGAATGGAAGAGCTTTTTTTTTGCGTATTGTTTTGCCTTTACCAAGATCTGTTCTGGAATAATAGCCATTTCTTAGTATTTAAGCCATTAAGTATACGAAAAATGCTCTTTATAAAAGCATGGAGCAGTGTTCTTAGGGTGTACTTTGCAAGCTCAAGAAGAAATGATTTCAGAGTACACTATTACTGTGCTCTCTGGGTTTTTGATGAAATCCATTTTCAAGAAGATGAAAACTCCTGATACTCTAGGTCATCATTCCTTCCCTTCTTTCATAGGAGGATCTGCTTGCTATTGGCACTAAGACTGAAAAGTTTCTGGTTTGGTGCTAATTTAGATCTGTTTGTATCTGATTATTTCGTTTTAGAAGGACAAGTTACAATTATGCTAGAACTTAGTCCCACAAGAGACAGAAGATCTTTCTGAAGACTCCTACTAATTTTCAAGACAGAGAATAAAGTTATGCGTATGAAACTTGTGAAAGGGAATGGATGGCTCCAGCCAACAGCTTTGATTTGAAGACGTATAGAGTAGCTTCAGCTTTTGAGTCCTCTTCCCTAGCCGTCCTTGCCTGCAAAAACAATAAATAAATAACTAAAAGAATAAAGACAAAAATAATCTGTAAATTATTTAAGAATGTATTCACTCTTCAGTTAAAGATTATTTATTTTATTCTCTTTCATTTATATGTGGGTGCAATTATGCACTGGATTGTTTCATGTGCATTTAAGTTTGATTAGTCTCTTTCTCTTACATGGTTAACAGCAAATATAGATTCGTCTCCATTTTTGCATTTAGTTGCAGCTTGTTTTGGTCTTGTTCCTTTTAACTCTACTTATATTGGTATATTATACTTGATTGAATCATTTGGTTTTAGTTAAGAATTTATTGGTTTCAAAAGAATTTGAATGAAATAGTAACTTATGATCTGGAAAGCAGGCCCAGTATTATCAGTGGAAGCTTTGGAGACAATGTTGGAAGATCCAACTGTGCAGAAGATTGTTTATCCGTATAACTCCTCTTTTATCCAAAACTTCCTTTCTTTTTACTTTTCCCTTGAGTTTGTTAGTCTTTTCCTACTGTTGTGTCCTCTTAAATGCTTCTAGGTTTCTAATGAATATCCATGATATATCTTTTTCTTTGTTCAACTCCCTTTTTCCTTCCCCCTTGAGTTTGTTACTATCTTCCTACCGTTATATAATGAATCTTATTGTTCTTATACTGTCTTCACCTTTTTCATATGTATTAACACAGCCAACATCTTTTATTTTGGGGTGGTAATGCAAGATTGAATCAGAATAATCAGATAGCTTTTTCCATGCCTTTTGTTTATTAATATCTTGGTTTTCTGTTTTGAGTTATCACTGATATAAAACCCTATATCCCTGCAGGTACTTACCAGAGGAGATGAGGAATCCTACAACCTTCAAATGTAAGTATCCTTGTCTTCTGCTAGTATACTGGATGTTTGAATCTGTGGTTGGCTGTATTGTATCGGGATGATCTCTCTCTCTCTCTCTCTCTGACACACACACACACACACACACATAGGCTGTAGCCTGTGTTTCTCGAGGAAAATGTGGAGCTTATTGATTTCTCCACTGGATCATGTTTGAATTTTGTTGAAAATGATTAAGCATTTGCTTCTGATGTATATTAATTAGGGATGCTACAAAATCCACAATACCGACAACAACTGCAAGATATGCTGTAAGTTCTTGCTCCTTCCTTTTGATATTTGTGTTGTTTGATTATGGTTGATGCTTGGTATTTTGGTATTTATGGGTTTCAGAGATTTTCTTTTGCTAGAACTTTTTCATGTTTTTACTCTATGCGCATTTTAAGTTCCTTGGGAATCTCTGGTGATGACATTTGATAAAGAGTTCTCGTCAGATCTTTAGGTCTATTTGCAACGTCAACCATTTAATCAACTGAAAGTTAAACCTTTGTGTTTGCGTGGCATTAGTAGCTTATCTGAAAAGCTTGAGGAAACATTTTATACGATCTCTAGCAACAGGGACCTTGTGCAGGAATGTAATCTTTCTCAATTTGATATCAAACATATGCATCATGTGTCATGAGGGGATATCATAATTGTAATGTAAAATTTGAAAATCTTTCTGGTTGAGTAGCATTCAGAGCTCATTTTAGAAACTTGCAACATTTCATGTGACTTCCAGAGACAGGTAGCTTATATTAAATTTGGCCAGTAAGATATTTCTCAATATGATGTCGACTGTAAGATCTTGGTTTGGCATCCCCTTGAGCACTGTAATCCTACTATGGAACTAGTCCGTCATTCTGTGAAGTCAAATTAGGGAGGTCTTTATCTGCTGCCTCTGCTTTACCTTAGAGTTTGTAGGCTTTATTAATATGCCACCATCCAAGAAGGATTGTCTGTTCAATTGTGCAGTTATGATCTTAGGTGTATCCAGGTTAATTTAATTCAAATGACTCCCGAGTAGTCTATTATTTCTGCACTAGCATTATTCATCTTTAACTTCTTTGTGCTATCAAGAATGTTGTTGGTGAATTCCCTGGAAGGCAGCTGATCATAGGGTTTTATGTCGTTCGATACCCCAATTTTATTATAGCCTAGTATTAAGTAATGAAAATATGATTGTTGGAAAACAGTTATGGACCTATAGTAAGCATGTGATGGAAAAAGAAAAAGAAAATGGATGAACATGTATTTGATTTCACCCAGAGAAACTTTATGTTTATCATTTGGCTTGAGAAGTTTATGTTGTTGTGATCACCAGTCTTCATATATTGTGGGATATGGGAACTTTTGAATGCCTTAGCATATCCAGCCAACATGACTCTTGGCTCCATGACCATCGGTTACCATCTTACACTTCGTGAGGAATTTTATATGGGTTATCTACGTATGTCTGATACTAACTTTTCCAAGTGAGTTGGGTGGCTCAGATGACTCTTGTCATCAGCAGAGCCTAGGACAATAGTTAATGTTAATTGTAAGTTCCTTATTGTACCTGTTTGTTTTTGAAATAATCTGAAGGGAAGCAGTGAATGGGACAGGCAAATGTGTGTATTTCCTTATTGTACTTGTTTGTTTCTGAATTAATCTGAAGGAAGCAGTGAATGGGACAAGCAAATGTGTGTATCTTTTAACATTAAATGTGATTTTGAGTGCATTAACTTATTGTAATTGCTCTATTTTCTTTTTGAAGGACTGGGCTATGGTCGTGGTACAATTTTGTCTGTCATTAGTTATTGGTAGATCTGAATTCTTTGTTGGGCTTTGTTTAATTCAGAAATAATATGAAGGGAAGCGGTGAGTGGGACAACCGCATGATGGAGTCGTTGAAAAATTTTGACCTTAATAGTCCTGAGGTCAAGCAGCAATTTGGTTAGTTTCATACTGATGAATAGCCTTCGTTTCTTGATGTATTAATAACAACTGCTACATTGTGGTTGAACTTAATGATCAAATGCTGGGATTTTGTATGAAGAATATTAAGGAATCAGATATACTCTTAACAGAAACATAATATTGTCATACTTCCATACATTGTTTTCATATGTTTGGTTTAAAGCTTATAAATTGATAATTGTTATTGTGTGATTGGATATTTGTTTGAAGCTAATATATTTTCTTATGATTGACAATTTGCCTATGTATTTGGGTTTTGCAGACCAAATTGGCCTCACACCTGAAGAAGTGATAAAAAAAATCATGGCCAATCCTGATGTTGCCATGGCTTTTCAAAATCCAAGGGTTCAACAAGCAATCATGGATGTATGTCCCAGCCAAATTAATCTTGTATCTTAAATGCGTGTTTAGAGATTAATTCTCAACTATTTTATTCATGATGCAGTGTTCACAGAACCCATTGAGTATAGCCAAATACCAGAATGACAAGGAGGTATGACCAAACTCTCTTGGATTGGAACATTCTCTATAACAAATTTCTCTCTTAGCTACTTGGAAGAGAGTGTTTTTCATCTGGAATATCTTAAGGAGCCATAGTTTTGATGGCCATGGCTATCATGGTCAATAGTTTTAATGTCTAGTTTCAATGATAACAAAACATTAATGATAACTGGAGCAAAAGAAGAAATGTCTGTTCAATTGTGCAGCTAAAATAATGGTCATGCAGTTGGGTCTTTTAATTTTACCTGGATCAATAGTTCCAGTATCAAAGATGCTTGTATCAACTAACTTTACACGAGTTTCTTCAGAAACAAATGATTATGCGGAAGACTGAAAGTCTGAAAAGGAAAATAGTTAATACCTGATAGTCTTGGTTGAGTTTTATTTGATTGCCTGTTTGTAATTTTGAAATTAGTTTCTCAGTGTGATTTCCCACTAAATCAGTGTGGAACTTATGTTGATGCAAATACAAGTAACATAACAAAACTTCCACAAGATTCGTTGAAAATGTATTTGAGTGCATTTCAGGTTATGGATGTTTTCAACAAAATATCGGAACTCTTCCCTGGAGCGGGTGGCTCACCCTGATCTTTGTCTTCCAAGCACAATTGTGATATCCTAAAACTAAAGCCCAAGGTTAGTTATCTGATGGGAACAGTTGCCCAAATATGGCTCTGAAGTTCCCAAGTTGCCATGCCATTCATAGAAGTGTCGAAGTTTTTGCAACCTGTGAATTTTTAATCATTAGATCATAGTTTGGTTTCAGATTTGGAGAGGTTTTTGGTAATTCATGTAAAATAACTGATGTGTCTTGTTAGTGTTTAGCTTATGTTTTAAGATGAATGATGTGGTTGAAAAACGCCAACTTTGAATCTTTTATATTTATACCCCTAAATTTTAATTATTTTTATTTGATTTTTTTGAATTTCAGTTATTTAAAAATAGTTTTTCATCATCGTTATCCAAATAAAAGTGATTTTAATTTTGTAATCGATCATGCTACATTAGCAAGCTATTTCCTAACGTACATGGTTAAATAACGGGATTAATGAAATTCACATTATATAGTTTTCCAACTTAGGTGTGACAATTTGAGGGCGAAATTTAATGCGAGTCCCGTTATGTGTTAAATTAAATGAGCGCAATAAATAAATGGTGTAGTGACAGTATGAAAAATAGTTGGACTTTTATCTCTAGTATGACCAACATATTAGGTAGGTAAGACGTGAATGTTATTGCAAAATTTCTATTTGATGATCAAGTTTTAAAATTTCACATTAAAATATGTTTTCAGTTTTTGATATTCTATAAGATTAATGTAAAAGGAACAAGAATTGCATTTTATTGCGATTTAATATTTTAATTTTAAAACATATAATGTAAAAAGAAAAAAGAAAAAACGTAGATTATGCCTGATAAGAAAACATTTAAATGGTAAAGATAAACTCCCCCATCTTCAACTCTTTGATTAAATTCTTTTAAGCTTTAAATATCTACTAAGTAAAGAAAAAGGACACTGTCCTTTTTTTTCAATGAGAGAATAGTATATTAGTTCGAGGAATAATAATCTAAGACATAGTTAGACATGTCGACTCAAATATGAAAGTAACTATAAAAAACAGACGCCCTAGCAAAAGAGTGGGCATCCCTTCTTCGAATGCCTAACCCAAAAAAGAGATATTGTCCCTAGTACATAAAATATCCTTACAATCCGAAATTACAAGACCAAAATAAGAATTATCCAAAGAACTAAAATTTGAAGCATGAACAAGGAGCTGACTATTAGTGAAAATAGAACCAGCTTGTAACATACCATCACGAGCAAACAACAAGCATTGACAAAGAGCTAGCGCCTCTGCAATCTTAAGACCTCCATTGCCTTCGTCATAACTAAAAATTACCAAAGAAAAATAGCCTTCACTATCTTCAAACAAAATGCCAAAACTAAGAAAGCCAGCATCTGCAAAAATCAAGCCATCAATGAATGCCAACCAGTTAGAGGACGGCGTCGTTACTGCTACTATCCAAAAAATCAACGACAAACTAGGACCAGCAGCATGAGGAACTCCGATGGGCAGCAGCTCCTTGAAGTTTGAGTAATAAGAATTAGCTTGAACAATAATTTATTGTGGCGTTACCCATTTATCATTCCATAGATTTTTGTTCTTTGCTGACTATAGCTTCCATGCCTGAATACCAACTATAGCGGCATGATCTCTTCCTACAGTCTCAATAATATGGGCAAAAAGGTCCTGAAAAGATGACAGAGGACATTAGAAACAATCCCGCTAACCTCCATAACTCCATAGCCATAGGACATTCAAGGAACACATTCTTTAAGGATTCATTTTCATTGCAAAACAAGCATTTCAAGTCAACTACCCACCCCTCTTCGTTGCAAATTATCTTTAGTTGGTAATACTCGATGACAACATCACCATAGAAAATTACGAACTTTTGGAGGTATATCAAGAGACCATATTTTCTTCCATACAACTCCATGCAAACGTTGCCCATTACCACCCAAAACATCAAGAGCCTCATAATAAGCAGTTTTAACTAAATAAATCCCTTTTCTATCACAAGTCTACATGATTTTATCCGGTTTGGGGCTAATGCTCAGCAAAATACCTAAGATAGCTTTCATATCATCAATGCTGAAAAAAGAAAGCAACTTCTCATAGTCTCATCTCCTCTCCTCATTTATGAATAAGTTACATACCCTCATAGCATCATGAATTGCCATAGAACCTTCTTCCAGACAGAAGCTAACATCCTTTGGAATCCAAGGATCTCGATTAACATAGATACTTTGCCCATCCCCTACCCTTCACCTTACCCCCCCTAGAAATACTTTTTGAGCGAACAATACACTTTTCCAAACTAAGCTGTAGTTGGAGCCCAACTGAGCTATTAAAAAATTCCCACGAGAGAAATATTTAGCTTTGAGAACCTGATACGAAAGAGTGTTAGTGTCAACAATAAGTCTCCATCCTTGTTTTCCCAAAAAAAGTAGTGTTAAAACATCAGAGGTCTCTAAAACCCATACCACCCAATGACTTCTCACAGCACATACGATCCCATGACAACCAATTGATACCTCAACTACCCTTCCTACAATCACCCCACCAAAATTGGTTCATAAGAACATGCAACTCATGACAAACAGCAACCAGGGGAAGAAAGACATTCATTCAATATGTTGGAATAGCCTGAATGTCATCCTTGATTAAGATCTCCCTACCCGCTTTAGACGAAAAGTGATTGTTCCAATTGTTTATACGCTTCCAGATCCTGTCTTTAAGAAAAGAGAAAATCTGTCTCTTACTCCAAGAGAAAATCTGCCTCTTACTCCTTCCAATCAGAGATGGTAAACCCAAATAGTTACTATTACCTAAAGGTAGGCGCACTCCAAGTAAATCAGAAACGGCATCCTTAACATCCTATGCAACACATGGGCTAAAAACAATATCAGACTTACCAAAATTGATGGACTGATCAGAAGCTTCTTTATAAACTCCTGTAATGCTTTTAATTTGAGTAGCTTTAGAGACAGAGTTATTAAAGAAAAGCAACGAGTCATCGGCAAAAAATAAATGTGATATCCTGGGATAACCCAACTTTTCCTAACAACCATGAATCACCCCACGCCTTTCACCATTTCGCAACAAAAGTTATTGTCCCTCTATAACAATCAGAAACAAATAGAGAGAGATAGGATCACCTTGCCTCAACCAACCCTTGACTCAGAACAATAGGGCCTACCTCTTTACCATTAACCAAAATCAAATAGCTAATGTTAGTTACACACATCCACATCCATTAAACCAAAATAGCAGAAAACTCCAAAGCTGTCAATATATCAAACAAATATTCCCAACTGATCTTGTCATAGGCTTTTGCAATATCAATCTTTAGTGCACAAGATCTAGAATTTCCCCTAGACCGTTGTTTCAAACTATGTAAAGTCTCAAAAGCCACAATAAAATTATCCGTAATTAAACTTCTAGAAACAAAAGCAGAATGGTTCAAAGAGATAATCTTAGGCAAAATAAGCTTCAAACGATTGGCTAATGCTTTAGACAATATCTTGTAAAGTACATTGCATAAAGCAATTAGTCTAGATTTTTTTAACATGCAAAGGATTATCACATTTTGGAATTAAGACAATAAGAGTATTAGCTAA
>JANJEY010000002.1:36706478-36717609 GCA_024703695.1 Erythroxylum cataractarum | reverse complement strand
TTGAACTCACCTTAATTGATTCCTCTGCTTACCCCATAACTGTATATTATCCATAACAGAATTCGTTTAATCTGGAAAATTTAAATTAGCCCCATCGGACCAAACTCTATCAACCACCTCACGAAGATCAGGCTCAGATAACCAAGAATTATCAAATCAAAACTGCCGGTTAACCCCACCTGAACCTGTTCTAACAGTTTCAATCAATAATGGACAATGGTCTAAAACTGGAGCGACTAGGATTGAACAAATAGCATCCCTAAATAAAGAACTCCACCTGGTATTAGAATAAGCTCTATCAAGCTTCTCCTTAACACAAGATGTAGAGCCTTCCTGTAAGTGTATGAGAAAGACAAACCCACGTGCATAATATCATAAAGATAAGCATCACACAATGCATCTCGGAAGCCAGAAATTAAATGAGAAGGCCGAAGAGGACCACCCAGTTTTTCATACAAAGCAGTAATGTTGTTAAAATCACCACAACATAACCAAGGAAGTTGGGTCCTTGCTACCAAAGCTCTTAATAAGTTCCAAGAAGCTCGTCTCCTAGTACTTTCTGGAAAGTTATAAAAGCCAGTTAATCGCCACTGCTCATTACCAGTTCCAATCACACAATCAACAAAATTTGAAGAATAACCTAAGACTTGAAGTTGAATATCAGTCAACCACAGAATAGAAAGACCACCACCAATCCCAATACTGTCTACGGAAAAACAATTTACAAATCTAAGCTGATTACGTAATTCCTCCATTCGCACACCATGTACTTCAGTTTCCATAAAAAAACAATACTGCCAGTCTATAACTTCGAGCAAGCTCCTTAAGAGCACAACCCGTAGAGGGATTCCCCGCACCTCTGCAATTTCAACTAATGATCCTCATGATTTTTGGTCGAATCGTTGAGTGAGTTCGACCGCTAGTCTAGAAGTGACTGTAACAGAGTTGGTTTTGAACCTGGCTCTTTTTTTTCCATCATCATGTTTGTCTATTGGATCATTTTCAATAAGCCCATTTGAAGTTTGTTGACCCTTACTATTCTTGTCCATATCCATACTACCTGTATCTGATTCCCTCCCATCCACTTTCAAATTTGCTCCTAGGAAGGAATTGAGAAAAATCTGGGATGGCAATTGATTGTCCAGATTTGTTCCCGCAATTTTAAATCCTAATTGCAATCTCGTTCCATTAATTCTGATTCTCAGCTAAGATATTGACAGACAATTATTTCGACGAGGAACTGCTCGGAGGTTTTCTCTCCAAAGAGGTTTCAAGTCTTCCTTCTTGTGATGGAGGAAGAAATCACAAAAAGAATCAGTATGACCTAGCTTGCCACAAAAGTAACAAAAAATATTAATCCTCTGATATCTAAACGTGGCATAGAAGGGATTGCCATCAAAATCAACTAATTTCTTCTTCCTCTTCAGAGGGTTTCGAATGTCCATATGAACCCTAATTTTCATGAACAAATCCTCCCCATCAATATTAAGATGAGTAGTATCATACTCTAAGAAAGAGCCAATAAAATTACCCAACGAAGATGCCACTATTTCATTGATAAACCCAGCTTCAAATCACAAACCTCAACCCAGACATCAACATGCAATAGTGGAATAAGAAGGGGATCTTCCCCTGATTTTATCGTGATAAAAACCAGAAGATGCTTGTTGAACAACCAAGGAGCTCCCAAAATAACTCGTTCAAGATGAACAACGTTAAAGAACTTGAATAGATACCGTTTTTCTCCCAAATCAAAAATCGAAATGTCCCTTAATGGATGCTAAAGATCCGCAAACACTTCCCTCATCGATTAAAAATTAATTCGGTTGTATGTCATAAACATACTGACCAAACAGAACTCATGTGACACTGGCGTAGACAATTCAGGATGCTTGATAATCAGTTCCTAGTCCTCCTCATCCAAAAGAGAAAGATGATTAAAATCAGACTCCATAGCAAAAGATCGATAAAACTCTAGGATTTAGGTAGGAACAAACTCATGCACAAAGGATACGAAAAGAGAGCCTTTTATAGGGATCTGCCCTTAAAACGTAGTTTTTTTTACAAATGAAATAAAACAAAAAACATGACTGTCCTAACTAATGCAATGTCTGCAATACAAAAATTTGTGATAATCACGTTGCATGTGGGCTCAGACTAAAGTCGGAGGCTCCAGGAGAAAATGTAAGCCAGGACTAGCAAATGTTGCAAGGGAGGCCAGTCTATCTACACTTTGGTTGCCTTCTCAGTACACGTGCTAGAACTTCACCTCCTATGGTTGACGTAGTAGACTTCTGATACCTGCCACCAAAACGTACTAATCAGTCCCTAGAAAATGAGAGGTAGATAAAATATTGATCACCTCGAGGAAGTCGACTTCAAGAATGAGGTGTCGATAATCGAGGCCCCAAGCCAGTTAGAGACTCGATTGGACACTTCAAAGTTCTGTCTCAAGAGGCGACCTTCTTCCAATCCGGTGAAGCATCCACCACATCACTGGCCTTGGCAGTCTCATAACAACCCTCCTGCAGTAGCAAGGTGTTGACCTTACTTAACATCTCCGTCTGCATTAAGCTTGACCCAGCCCTCCGGTGGTTTGATCCACCCTATCTGTTAGCCCGCTGCTAACCCAGGGCCTCCAAACACACTCCGTTTTACTATTCTCTTCCTGTGAATCAGTTAACGTAATCCATAACTGCGTGGTGACCATCGACAGGCCACTGAAAGTCCTCTTAAAAATGCTACAATTTCACCATTGCCACAGGAACCAGCAGGCGACCCCGTAAAAAGTAGCCCACGGAGACTGGTGAACTTGTATGTGGGTCGTGAGATTGGCAGTCACCCATGACGCCACGTCATACTGAAAAAGGCTGGGTTAATGATTTCGGGTGAAAACTTGCCCTAGAAGGTTTTGACTTGCGAACAATCTTAAAAGGCATGTAAGATGGTCTCCTCTTGATTGCAAAAGGGGCACTTGCTGTTCAGAGTGAGATGACGAGCCACTCTTTGGTGGTTGGTCATAAACTTTTGCTTTATAAGTAACCACAGGAAGGCCCGAATTCTTTGGGGTCTAGCCCACTTCCAAATTAACTCCCACATTCGACTATCCTCAGACGAGAGATGGCCCACTATAAGATCATACGCGGACATCGTCGTAAAGCGCCCATGTGTAGTAGGGCCCCAAAGGAGAATATCCTCCGCTGCAGTCCTTAGGATAGGTTGAGACGCGACAAGGTCTAGACAAACCTCAGAGGGGAGGTATTGCTGGAACAGATGCCATTGTTAACTGCCCGCTTTAGTAGTATAGTCCGACACTGTGGCATAGAGTATATGGTTCGGATTTGGTGAGCTCAATATAGAGACTAGTGGTCCCCAGTCAGGCAACCAATTGTTCAACCAGGATAAGATTTTTCGCCTGGTTCCCAATTTCCACTATAAGCCTTGACGCACGAAAGGCCAAGTAGTTGCTATACCTCTCCATGTAGTGGAAGCCCCTGTCCTATCTATAGTGAGGGGAATATGGTCCAGTGCCAACCGATAGTTAACTCTTAACAACATGACACATGAAGCAGTGGGTCGGTTAATCAAGGCCTATCCAAGCTTTGCCAAAGGAGCATCATTCGAAATTTAGATACGTTTGAGTCTAAGACCCCCTTCTTGTTTGGGCATACACACTTCGTCCCATTTAACTAGATGCATTGTTCGATGCTCAGCTGAAGTCCCCCAAATAAAATGGCACATGGTACGCTCTAGCTCATCACAAACTACCTCGGAAGGCACACAGTTTGCATAAAGTAAAAGGGAAGGGCAATGAGAATTGATTGGGCTAGTGTCACTCGCCCTGCTAAAGAAAGGGTCTTGGCCTTCCAATCGCTCATGAATCAGGGGGACTCCTAAATACTTCTCGAGATTGCTCGTACTTGTAATGCGTAATATTTGGCTAAGCCTGCGCATAGTAGTAGGAGCAATATTCTGGGAGAAATAGATCTTGGTTTTGTCAACGTTAACTTTCGGACTAGAAGCTGCACAAAACACCTCCAATGTGTTGGTGATTAACCGAGCTTGTGCTTTTGTAGCTTCAGCGAAGAGGATCAGATCATCGACAAAGAACAGATGGGAGATGGGGGGGGGGGGGCATTGGAGCTCATCCTAATTGGCTTCCAAGAACCTTGCCCCACGGCTTGGGAGATGTTATGTCCTAGACGTTCCATGCATAGAACAAAAAGGTAAGGCGAGAGTGGGTCGCCTTGACGAAGATTGCGGGAGGGGTTAAAAGGGAGAGCCTAGCTACCCTGCCAAGTAACTTGCATAGTAACGATAGTCACACATTGCATGATAACTTTGATAAGCTTCTCTGGCAACCCAGTATCCTACAAAGTGCTCAGGATAAATTACCAATGGAGTAGGTCATAAGCTTTCTCAAGGTCAACCTTAATCGCGAGATATCCAGTCCTCTTTTTTCTTACGCATTGTATGGATGAACTCCTGAGATATAATAATATTGTCCGTGATATGCCTACCAGGAATGAAGTTGCATTGAGTCTCTGCCACGAGGGTTGATATTAGAGGCTTTAAGTGATTCACCACAATTTTGGAAATGACTTTATAAAGAACATTGCAGAGGCTAATGGGACGGAAGTGTGCCATTCTAGTCGGGGAGGGGTTTTTAGGGATCAGGACAAGAATGATATGATTTAAATCTGCTTCCCATCTTTCCTGACTGAAGATTCGGTGAAGGAAATTTACCACAGAGGGCCCAACCTTGTCCCATTGATTCTGAAGAAAAAAAACGTTAAAACCATCAACCTCTGGGGCTTTATTGAGATTCATATAAAAAACAACAGTCTTGACTTCAATTTCATGAAGGGGCATAGTAAGCTCCTAGAGCCTAGCACCTGAAATTAAAGGAAAAGCAGAGGAGGTTCCAGGTTTAGAAGTATACAGTTGGACAAAGTAAGAGCGCACTAGCTGGCCGAGCTGTTCAGGATTGGTAGTGGGGATCCCATTAGAATCTAGGAGCCACTCTATCAACAATTTCTTATGCCGAGACATAGTGAGTGTATGGTAGAATTTCGTGTTACGATCCCCTTTGAGATCCAGTCACAACGAGCTTTCTGATGCCAAAAAAGTTCCTCCTCGCACAGAATCTAGCTCAAGCCCTCACTCAGTTTTTCCTCCAAGGTGAGGAGGGAGTCTAAATTATCGTCTGTCATGTTTTGTTGGATGCCCTCAAGACAAGCCAGTAGTCTCCGTTTTTTGTGGAAGATGTTACCAAAATCTTCTTTATTCCATCTCGTTAGCTATTTGGAGAATGTGGCGAGTGATTGACTCATCGTATCAGCTTGCGGCAGCCAATGGTCCGCAACCATTGCCTCAAAATCCTGATGAGAGAGCCAAGTATTTTGGAACCAAAAGGGCATAATTCTCGGGGGAAGAGGCATCAGGGGACGTAACTGAACCAGCAAGGGTCGATGATTCGATCCCATGAAAGGTAGATGTTGGTTTTTCGTGTGTGGGAACTCATGAAACCAAGCTGACGAACCAAAAACACGATCCAGTCGGGCTTTAACCATACCACGATGCCACGTATATTTCGACTCTATATAGCCCAGGTCATGAAGTCCACTGACATGGACCCAATCCTTAAAAGGCTTGCTCACCACTCGAGCTGATCTGGCACCGCCAAGTTTGTCCGATTGGGTCAGTTTTGGGTTAAAGTCTCCTCCTACTAACCATGGTCCACGGGTAGCGCGGTGTACCCAACTTAAGGCGGGCCAAAGCAAAGACTGGGAAGTCCGTTGAGGCTAGCATAGACTGTAGTGAACTCACACGAGCCAGACGCAAAATTGATAGTGATATGGATGAATTGTCGATGGGTAATGTCAATGGAGATATCAAAATCATTTTTCCAAAGGAGCCAAAGCCCACCCGAGAATCCTACTGCATCAAGCAGAAAGAAGAAGTCAAAACCCAAAGAATTAACGACTGCAGTGACCCTAGTACCACTAATTCACATCTCCAACAAGACCAGAATACTCGGCTTATAAGTATGTAAATAGTTACGCAGGATGGCTAAGAACCTGGACCCTCAGTCTCTTGACAGTTCCAAATTAAAATAAACATAAAGCTAAAAACAGAGAAGGCTAAGCTACGATAGAGGTCGAATTGGCACCTCTTATGGTAGCGGACATAGTACCATCTTCCAGGATTAGCACTTCCTGGTCCTCGTCTGCCTGCAATTGCATTTGTACATCTGCTCCACTCGTAGCTATATCTGGAGGTTCTGGAATAGGAACTGCAGGGCCGTCCTTGGTATAGTTCACCTCTTGGGCCTCAACGCCCTCCATTGGACGAAGAGTGGCCTTAAGATAGGCTTGGCGTTCCTCTCAAATTTGGTGATCACACACTATTTTTATATGGGAGGAAATGTCTATTGCCAGGTGGTTTTGCTGGACGGACGGCTGGAGTTGGAAAGGGGCAACCGAAGTCTCTCCTGTCGCTGCTTGGGCCTTGGCCTACGAGCTTTCACCTCTGTGGGTCCGACTAATTGCTTCTTTTGGGCCTCTTAAAGACTGCTTCGCTTGTTTTTTGGGCCCTGGGGATTTAAAGACTAAGCCTGGGAGAACCTGTTTTCCTTTTGCCACGCGTTCAGTGTCTGTAGAGCATTTCCAGTTACCAAAGTGGATTAAAATCAACACAAGGACAAGGTGTCCAAAGTTTCTGTCAATAATGTAACTTAAAAGTCATACTCAATGTTAAGCCGTCAAATATTTTCCTAGTTTGACTCTCGCGCGCTCTCTCGTCTTGTTCTGTCTCACGCTCGCGCCACTGCAATGTCTCTCTCTTCTCTGTCTCGCTTAATATTTTGAACGGAAGCAATTAGCGAGAAATCAAGCTTTTGGCTATCTTATTGAACTTTTTATTTGTGGGTACTGCCTATCAACCCTTCATTTCCTGATTCTCTTTCTACAATAACAGGTTTCTCTGCCTTCTGCAAATCCTACTAGCCTATGATACATGTTCACGTTTCATTACGACTCTTCAAGTTCTGATTTCTTGTGGTGAAACACATTCCCGCTGGATATCTTCTATTTGCGCATTCGCTGCTGTGTGCTTTTTTTTTTTTCCGGTTATTTATGGGTCTATACGTACCTACTGTGTTGGACTTGTGAAGTTAGGTTTTTCTTTGGTTTTTGGGTTTTTTTTTCTCTGTTGTGTCTTCCTGATTTGTTTTTCTCTCGTTATTTCTGATTTCCCTAAGTCGAATTGGATAATGTTCTTTCTAATTCAGAAATCTAGTTATTAGTTTTTTATATTCTTCTTTATAGTCCTTTTCTTTCAGTTTCAACTGCGTACAAGGGAATAATTCGGATAGTCAATTTCGTAATGGGCATCATGTAGCCAAATATCCCTGGGGAACTCCTTTGAAGTAGAATTCAGATAAAGAAGAAATGGATGACACAGATTGGGAAGATGGTTATACTCCTGTACTGGATTCCACAAATAATCATCCAGGTGATTCCGTTAGGAAGATAACTCTTGAGTTTACTGAGCCGACTGATTCCACCAAACGCAAGCCTATTCGTCGTGCTAGTGCTGAGGAAAAGGTGGGTTCTGCTTTATTAGCATTCTACATAATGTTGTAGTCATAATATTTTTCACCATACATGAAACTCGTATTTCTTTTCTTGAACAGGAGGTGGCAGAGCTTGTACATAAGGTCCACTTACTTTGTCTACTTGCAAGGGGAAGAATCATTGACAATGCTTGTGATGATCCTCTTATTCAGGTTAGTTTCATCTCCTGCATCTAGTCACTCTGTTACTCTCTCTATGTGACCTATTTTGCCTAAGTACTGCTTAAAGGGAAATGTTGAGGTTTTCTTCTCTCTCCCACTGTCTTTGTAATTCATATAACACATAGAGAAAACAGCATTCAATTTGTTCTCTGTTTGATCCCTTTTTTCCCTCTCTGTTTCTTTGCATGGAAACATTTTCTCGATTCAGAAAAGTTTTAATTGTTGTGTCAGGCATCTTTGCTTTCTCTTGTACCAGCACACTTGTTGAAAATATCAGAACTCTCAAAGCTTACCGCTAATTCCCTATCTCATCTTGTCAGTTGGGTATGGTACTTTCTTTTACTTGAAGAACTTGCTTTTTTTCTCTCACAAAATATCAGTGGTCAGTTTTTGTAACATGTCTATGTTAAACCTGCAGTTTCACCATAACTTTCACGTCAGAGGTGTGGCGAATGAAAGTAGATCATTTAAATCTGCTTTGGCCTCTGCCCTTGAAAATCGTGAAGGAACTCCAGAGGAGGTATACTCTTGTTCTCTTATTAATTACACTAGTTTTAAGATCATGTTGTGTGTACTCTGTTCTATTTATTTTAATTTATTAATTGAGCATTTCCCGTCCCCAAGCTGAGCTGTATATTGTTTTCTTCGTCTGTTTATCTTCGGGAACATATCCATAATCAGAGAGTCTACATTCACATGCTGGTATGCCTTTTCCTCTTTCACAGATCTCAGCCTTGTCAGTAGCACTATTCAGAGCTTTGAAATTTACAACAAGGTATTTCTCAGACAAAGTTGAGGAATTATACATAATACATGACTATTGTTTCTTCTTCCAAAATACTAGTTGAAGTTTTCATTTTATTGGTTCTGTCCTTAGGAAAAGTTTCCTGACTTTTTCTTGTAGATTTTGAAGGGATTGTAGTTCTTCAATCAATACACCTTTTCTTTAAAATGTCAAAAAAATATCTTATATAAATTCCAAGTACTTGAACAAAGTGTTGCAATAACTCTTCCTTGATATATTGGTGTGGAAAACAAAATTGCTTGCTTGGCATGTGACATACTAGTTAGAAAGTTCCCGTGTATATATGTAGAATGGCTTGTCAAGTACAAATAAGACAAACAATTCTAGACTGAGTTCAGTTCCACGTCTGCAAATTGAGACATAGATGGCAGCGTATTTAAGTATCTAGTTGAGCCTTTGTAAGAGATTTTACCTTTAATTGAAAGAATATAAAGTTACAGGCCATCTTTAGCTATCCTTCCGCTCTTTTTTTTCTTATGAGAAGTCAAAACCCTTGTATTTCTTAAAAGTAATAGTTTCATCTTCAGTATCGCTGGCTTTCCTTAGAAGTTTACTGTTATCCATTTTAAATTAGACATTATTTTTAAAACTATCATGTTGAAGAATTCAAAAAGAATTGTGTGATAACTTCATTATTTGTATTCAGACTATATGGACTCCAAGCATATTATGATTAGCAACTTAACATGGCCACTACTCGAAATGCTTAGACCTTTTTATTGAATGACATAGAGGTGCTTATATAATAAATATTCAGATGTAGAGAAGTTCTTGCAAAGAAGATGCAGAACACTTATGCTTATGTATTTCAGTTTGAATAAAGGAAGTCCTTTATAGATCTTTAAGTATAGGTAAGCCTTAGAAACGAATTTCTAGCTTCTTGCTGTTACCCACGAATTTTCTGACTTAACTCCATACTTACTTTTTACTCACAGGATGCATATTTGGCATTATTAGACTGACTCTTATGCAGAGCTCCCTGATATTTATAAAGATTTTCATGATTCAAGTATGGGGTATATTTTGGTTTTTTTCCTCTTTTCACTTTTCTTATGTTATGTTTGTATTTAGTTGTTGGAAAAACTCTAATGATACTGTTTTTTTAATATGTTACCTCCAAAGTGATACTCATGGCTTTTTAATTTCATGTTTATGATAACATTAGTTCCCTGGGTGCAGTATGTTACTGTATTTCTATGTAGTAAAGGCATGTTTTTTTTCCAGATATGTGTCCATTTTGGATGTTGTCTCTTTGAAGCCTGATGCCAATAATTGCGAATCCTCAAGTCAAGATGGAAGCCGTGTTTGCAGGAGCTTATTCAATACTACTACAGTTATGGTAGATAGAGCTAAAGAAAATTCCGAATCACCTGTTAAATCATTGTCAGGCAATGAGGAAAATATTGTCCATGAACATTCTTTAAAGATCTCAAGAAGCAGAAGTGAAGTCAGCAACTCAAAAAGCAAGAAACCTCTATCACATGATTCTTATCTTAATGGGCACGTGGAAGATCAGACTGTATACTCATCAACATGTGATACAAAGGTTATTATTCCTGAAGACGTTGAGAAATCACAGGGTATAAAGAGAAAAGGTGATGTTGAGTTTGAGACGCAGTTGCAAATGGCTCTCTCTGCAACAGCAGCTGCAATTACTCAAAATGGCAAGGGGTTGAATGTAGATAACTCGAAAGCTAGCTCTTCAAATGTCTCTTCTCCAGTCAAAAGGGTGAGAAGAAATGCAAGTGAGGACCCTTCCTACCAGGGAATCTCAACTGCAGTTGGGTCAAGGAAAATAGGTTCTCCCCTGCATTGGGCAGAAGTCTATTGCAGTGGAGAAAATTTGGACGGAAAGTGGGTACATGTAGATGCTGTAAATGATATTATAGATGGAGAGCAAAAGGTAGAAGCTGCGGCTGATGCGTGCAGAACATCTTTGAGATATGTAGTTGCTTTTGCTGGAGATGGAGCTAAAGATGTGACCCGCAGGTTTTTTACTTTTTGATTTGGAATATTTTGTTGATTCAAATATTTGTGATTTTTATGAATAATGAAATGTTCACTCGGGCTTGCACAAAAAAGACTATGTTCTTATCATCCTTTTGAACCCGTCCATCTCTTCAATTTCTCCTGACCTAAAATTCTAACATAGTTCCTTATGATTTGGACAGGTGATAATATCTTGATTTGCATTAAATGCAATACTTTTCTTAGAACTTTCTTGTATTAGTTGATTTCTTGTTACAGATGTTTATGGTTAGGAGAGTATTGGAATAGTTTGAAGACATATTGGCTACTCCAGAGTAAGACAGATGTGATTGTAATGCAGGTACTGTATGAAGTGGTACAAGATATCACCAAAACGAATTGACTCAGTTTGGTGGGATAGAGTATTGGCACCACTAAGGGTGTTGGAATCTGGAGCAACTGGAGGTAAGATTGATTTGGGAAGCATTTTTTCAATTACAAATTGCAAAGGCGTGAAAGTGTTGAGACTAGGTTCTAGGAGGTTCCAAAAGAAGAAATTT
>JANJEY010000002.1:36694969-36706378 GCA_024703695.1 Erythroxylum cataractarum | reverse complement strand
CGGGTATGATTAGGTGATTGGTAACTGTAGGGAGGTTAGCTAGCCCTCGAAGTCTAGCTAAGGAAGTCGTTCCAGTGATGATTCACTGTTAGAGAAAATAGGTCTCTAACAGAAAGCATCACAAGAGTTTTCGTTTCCCAATTTGGTGTTATCTTCCTGACCATGTGAACTTACCTGCGAAGTCAGTATCCATTGAAAGGCCTGAAGAATCTGAAATGACAATTGATGCAGGATCTTCTACCACACTTTCTTTTGTTGGCACAAGGAGTTCTCTTGAAGATGTGGAGTTGGAAACAAGAGCATTAACTGAGCCACTACCCACTAATCAGCAGGTATGGTAGTTGATTTGTTCTGTCGTCATGATTGGAGAAGTTCAATTTTGATGTTTCTTTTGCAGGCCTATAGAAATCACCCATTATACACGATCGAAAAATGGCTTACAAAGTGTCAGATACTGTATCCCAAAGGTCCCATTCTGGGTTTTTGTTCTGGTAATCCAGTTTATCCCCGCACATGCTTGCAATCATTGAAAACGAGGGAAAGATGGATGCGTGAAGGGCTGCAGGTTAAAGCCAATGAGTTTCCAGCCAAGGTATGATGCATTGACATGATGCTCACTTTAATTCTGATATTTTACTTGGAACTGGACATAATGCTGAAATAAATATGATGTACGTTGAAGGTGCTGAAGGAATCTCGAAAACTTAAGAAAGCACAACCTTCAGAAGATGATGATTCTGGACAGGCTGGTTCTAAGGGAATGGTTGAACTTTATGGCAAGTGGCAACTGGAACCCTTGGAACTGCCCCATGCTGTAAATGGAAATGTGCCAAAGGTGAATTTTTTATTATATGTACTCTGTCCTTAAGATTTAATTTTCCAAAAGTGAAATAAAAGTATATGCAATTGGAAAGTTTACCGGTAATGAATGTAACTATTTATCGAGAAGCATGAGCTTCATGGGTCAATTTCTGATTGTCTGTGTGTTTATAAACGAGTGTTTTTCCTACTTGTGGTGAAGTGACTTAAAATTAGCTTAAATATGTGGTTTAAACAGTTGGGTAATTCTGCTTTGCCATGATCTGTTCCCAACTCAAATAACCTCAACTAAACCTGATTTTAGTCTATTCAATACTCAGTTATATCTTTGCACACAAGACGAAATTGTTTGTGGACCATTGCGCAACATAATTGACCAATTGATTTCAGGTTCAGACCATGGATTTCAACTGATATAAATAGTTTATAGATGGTTTTTTTTAATGGTAAAAGGCAGTTACTATTCTCTGAATATTTTCTTCTGGTTCTGTTGAATGTGGCTTGTTGGTACACTAATATTATTATAGCTTGAAAGTGCACAGTACTTGCTTTACATAATAAAATTTAACATACACACAATACTACTGCTGCCGCAAAATCTATATTTTTAACAATTGGCGTTTTGAATTCAATTTCAGAATGAGCGTGGACAAGTTGATGTTTGGTCTGAGAAGTGCCTACCACCAGGGACTGTGCACTTGAGATTACCAAGGGTTTTTAATGTTGCCAAAAGGCTGGAGATTGATTATGCACCTGCCATGGTTGGCTTTGAATTCAGAAGTGGTCGTTGCATTCCTGTCTTTGATGGTATAGTAGTCTGTACCGAGTTTAAAGATGCGATATTAGAGGTACTGTATTGCTTCTTTTAGACAATTTGGTTTTTAAAGCCCTAACGCATGCATTTCATGCTCCCTTGGAGCATCCTTTCCTTTGGAGCTATCTGTTATGTTACGGATACCATTGCGATACTAACAAAAGCAACTAGTGGGAAATAGAAGAAGAAGAACGAATAAGGAAGAATCAGCAAAAGAGAGAGAAGATTGAGGGGATATTTGTATGTTACAGATTAGTGATTATGTTTCTCTTACACTGGCAGTCGGCTGATACGGCCATTAATTTGGTCGGTTGATATGGCCATTAATTTGGTTAAGTAAAAGCAAAAAGGTAAAACTAATGGCCGTAAATATAGAGGTTATGACATCTATACCCCTTGTTGGAAAATACAGCATCGTTTGCTCAGGTAAAACTTAGAGCCATAACCTTCAACCTCTTCTTGCTCTTTATATGTAACAATACCATCTGCCTTTAAGGAACCATGTCCACAAGGTTCAGGCCCAGGAAGCGCTTTTGTAGGCTGAACAAAATTTCCCAAGTGGTTTGTCTTGCTAGACCTGAACATTTCACCAGCACTTGAGTAGCTTATGATGCCTCTTGAGCATTTTTCTTTCCAAAAGGGCCACAGTTGTTCTTTCCTCTGCTCTAAGCTCTAGTGGGAGTATAGGAGAGAACCTGCTAGAGAATGATTAGTGTCTCTTTAGCTGAGACACATGAAAGATGCTGTGTATGAGTGCTTCAGGGCGAAATTCAAGCTTGTAGACAGCTGGTCTGACTTTGTCTATTATTTCAAAAGGTCCATAGAATCTAGGAGCTAGCTTCTGATTAGACCTCTTAGCTACAATCCTAATGATATGGTTGAAGTATAACAAACACTAACTTCCTAAACTGAAATTCTCTATCAACCCTGTTCTTGTTTGCCTGTTGTAGCATCCTCTTTTGTGCTATTTGTAAATGAAATTCTATCACTTGAATTGTAGGTTCTCGATCTTGCAAGATATCATCAACTACCAGTAACTTAGAATCTTTAGCAAAGTAGGAACATGGATCGGTAGGGGGCAACTATACAGGACTTCGAATGGTGAGGGATGAATGGTGGGTGGTGTTGTACCACCATTTAGCTAAGGTTAACCATTGAAACCACCTACTTGGGAAGTCTCTGGTCATGCACGAAGAACAATTAATAAGGAAGGATCAGCAAAAGAGAGAGATCTGAAGAGAGAGAGAGAAGACTGAGGGAATATTTGGTTGTTATAGATTAATGATTATGTTTCCCTTTCCAATACACCAGCAGTCAGCTTATATAGCCGTTAATCTGGTTACATAGGTAAAAGCAAAAAAGATAAAACTAATGGCAGTGACTACAGAGCTTGTGACACCTGTTGTCCTTGATTGTTGGAAAATACAACGTTTACTCAAGTAAAACTTAAGCTATCACCTTCGCCCTCTTTCTTTTCATCTGTAACATATTGTAATCCTCATCTACTTTTGTGCATCTTATTACTATTGCTATATTTATTTATACACCATAAAGGAAAATTATGAGAGGAGTAATGGTGTTGGGATTTGTTCTTCTGTACATCTGGGTAAGTATCTTCTTGATACCTAGAGACGACATTCTAGTATCTTACTGTTCTTTCTGTCTAAAATTATTTGGGTATGCTCGCTAAATGAATGTTCTCTGCTTCCTAGAGTACAAATATTTGTCTTGACAAGTTGAAATATTTTTCTATTTTTCCAAATCTGATTTAAACAAATCGTAGTAAACAAGTTTTCAGCTAACAATAATAACTTATTTGCGTATGTAAACTGATTTTCTGCTTTTACTCATTGAGCAATGAATTGGGAAATGAATATGAAACTTCAGTTTCTTGACAGTAAAGGCACAATTGTTTTTGTGATGTTGGAATTAGTATTTGTTCTGCAGGCATACGCTGAAGAAGAGCAGCTCAGAGAGGCCGAAGAGAAGAAACGAAATGAAACACAAGCTCTTACTAGGTGGTACCAACTTCTTTCATCAATTATCACGAGGCAAAGGTTGAAGAACTCTTATGGGACCAGTTTGCCATCCGAGTTAACCAGCAGCAGAAGTGCCGAGGGAAATTTGTTTAATGGCAATCATGATAATATGCCACTTCTAGGTAGCAAAGAGGCAAGTATGCAGGATTCTAAATCCTATGCTCCATTCTTCACACAAGCTGAAGAGCATGAGCATGTATTTTTGGCAGAGGATCAAAGTTTTGACGCGGAAAGCTCAACTAGGATTAAGCGATGCCCTTGTGGATTTTCAATCCAAGTGGAAGAATTGTAGCATACACGTATGGATCATTTTGTGATTATAAGTCGCGTTGCAGAAACTGGTCCTATGTCTATCTAAAGATTATGTTAATAGAGCTTTTTACTGTTGGAGGCTCTCCTAAATGTTCCCATTTTTCCTCCGTAACTTAAGAGAGTAGTTATGTCGTTAGTCAGTTCTGAATTACCATGTTTTTAGTTTCCTCACTTATGTTTATTGATGACCGTGTAAGAATATTCACTAATTATGTGATCATCTTAAAGGATATCAACAAGACTGTTGTCAGAACTCTTGACACAATAACCACAAAAAGAGTTATAGAGACAAATAGACAACTGGGGCTTTCTTGATTTGGAAAGTCCCTCATTGAACCTGGTTGTTGGATTAACATTATTAGCTTAGGTGGGATGACAACCTTGGTGTTGAATTGATTGAGGTTGGCTTGGTCCTGAGAGGGGGGTTGCAATTCCCACTTCAATTTCAGTTGGATATGAATCACTTTTGGTTTCTAAGAGGCTGAATCAACTCAGCCTGAATTTGACATTTTGAATTTAGAACTTGTGAAAAAGTTAGAAATTTTAAAAAAATCAAATGGTATAATTCTTTTGCTTTGTAAAGGTACAATGTTTTAAGTATTTAAAAAAATTATATCAAATATAATTTTTTTTATTTGTTAAGAATTCACCCAACTCATTCTCCAATAAGCAACTATCTCATCTCCTTTTATATCAATCTATTTTTATTAAAATGGATTAAATTGAATCAAGTCAGGTTGAATATAACTCAATCAAGAACTAATGTTAGAAAAAAAGTTAATCAAATTCTTAAAACTCTTCTTCAAGTATTAACAAATCATTACGTAAATATTTTCAATAACATTAAAATTAGATTTTAAAATAAAATTTACTTGAATATATCGAGTAGAATTTAATAAGACTAGCAATTTATCACTTAGAATTATTTTCTATCGTCACTCTTAATTTAAAATATTAAATATAATAGCACTAGTTTACAATAACAAAAAATACAAAAATCTATAAATTACATAAAACTATTTGTGAAATGTGCAAACTTTTTTCATTATTTGAACTAAATCCACGTAATATAAAAAAATGAATTGAGAAATCTAATTAGTTTGAAATAAATTGATTATTTAGTTGAATAATCAAGATATAAAATAGTAATTCAATTAGTATTAATTTTAAGTCGAGTTGTGTAAGTGTAGTATAAATAAATAAAACTCAAAGACAAAGAGAAGTGTATTAAAAAAGGCATCATCTCATCAAAATTTAAAGGAAATAATTTAAAACACAATAATAAAGCAAAGATTTCGTTAATATACCAATGGAAGCCATCAATTCTTAAACCTACCAAAAATTGAAAATCTATGTATAGTGAACAAATAGATATGTATTCAAATCTAAACATAAAAACACAGGTGGTGAACGCTTAAAATGACCTTACAACCAAAGAAATTAAACAAGTTGTTAGAAAGAATCAAGCAAATGATAAGGAGTTGACAACTTTAGCTTATTTCCGTACACAACAACATTGAATGACAAGTAATATTTACAATGATAAAATTTTTGGAGCTCCACTAAGTAAGAAAATCCCAAACTGAACCATAGTTAAGGATTATTTCACTCCTTATTATGTTCATAATAGTTTAGAATTTAAGAAGTCTAACCAACCTAAAAAATGGCACGTAATAGTTGACTATTTACTATCAAAGAAGCCTTTTTTTGGACCAAAATTAAAAACAACATATTTCAAGAGGGTTTGTGGTTTATAGATAAGAAAATGGAGTACCATTAGTAACTATATAACTCACTAAAATGGCATACTACTTTGTTGAGCTAAAGTTTTTATCAATTTATCAACTGCACAAGTTACTTTGTTGAGCTTAATGGCTATATATAAGATAACTTAGGCCATATAGCAAACCTAGATTCTAAACAAAAAGACCATATGGGAAGATCTATGAATCATACAAGTCATCAGTGCAATTCTTTAATTAATAATAGGATATTTTAATTGCATTCTCTTGATTTAAGAAGTTGAAGGTTAGAAAGTCATTAAAAAAGGTCAAGATGAGAACTTCTAAAGCTTCACCACTCTACAGGCCCTTTCAAATCTCATATTCAATGGTCACTTTTATTTGAAACAATAAAAAAAAGATATACTTTTTCTAGAAATAAGTTGGATAGAACCCTTGTAAATCCTACTTAATCATTAAATTTTCCCAAAAGTTAAAGACACCTTACTAACCCTTTTTGCTATAATTATCCTCCCATTAAGACTTGTCTTCCTATCCCAACATAAAGAGGAAAGCCCCTTTCAGAATCAACAATTAAATTGTAAGTGTTCCAAGTGTTAAAGAGGCAGTCACCAAAGGGTTGAACATGAAAGTAAAAGGATATAAGTCATTTAAATGTATACAAAAATTGAAGGCCATTAAGGAGAAACTAAAGTAATAAAAATATTTTTACCACCTAAAACTTACTATCTAGCCAACTCAATAATTTCTAAGAACAACTTATATCTAATACCCTTGATGATGGCCTCAAATAAATGAATATAAAACCTTCACTAAACAAAAGTTAAGGAATCTTTGGCTAAAGGATGGACATATGAACTAAAAAAAAAATCATAATTAAATGTTAAGAAAAAGAAACATCAATGAAGTATTCTCTTTAAAAGATACATAATTGATTGACAAGATATAAAGATTTAATAACTAAATCACCTTTATTTCCATATTTTATAACCAAAGATCAAATAAACATCTTCATAAAGCCTATAATAAGTTTGGAGATCAAGAATACACTATTTAGACTTGATGCTAACCAAACCTTTAGCCCAAACCATTTTAATGCCATATTCTTTTAAATGATCTAAATCCCTAAAGGTACTTCTGTTACCGAGACAGTTATAAAGTTCTTCATAAATGGTAAAATGCTTAATGATTTGAATAAAATTTATATTTGTCTTATCCTTGTAGTTCACAACCTTTAAACGTGAATGATTATAAACCAATTTCTTGTTATAACATTATTTACAAAGTTATCTATAATTTGCTCGCCTCAAGACTTAAACAAATCTAGAAAGAACTTATAAATCTATATCAAAGAATATTTATTAAAGGAAGGAATATTGGTGAAAATATCCTTATAGCTTGAGAGCTATTTAATAACAATTATAAAACGAAAATCAAAACTTGCAAGTAGAAAGTAGACTTCTAGAAAGCATTTGACTTAATCAATTGATGCTATAAAGTTGGCATCTTAGAGGTATAAGGTTTTCCAACTCAATTCTTTAAATGTTTAAGCTAATGTATTTCTATTACACCCTATATCATCATTATCAATGGGGAAACAATACTAATTTTTAAAGAGCTAAAGACCTTAGATAGGGAGATCGTTTATCTTCATACCATTTACTATATACATGGTGGGCTACACAAGTATTATTTCTAGGAATATTGATAAGGAAAACAAGTTCAAATATCATTATAAATGTGAATAAAGATATTTAACTTATCCTTTGTTGATGACATAGTAGTAATTTGTGGTATTAACATTGAATCAATCAAAGTGTTCATAGGTGCTTTGCAAGAATTCAAAATTGCTTCAGGACTTATATTCAATTAACATAAAAGCTGCTTCCATGTATCTTTATACACTCCTCAACTAGCAATCAAATGGTTCTCTTGATAAGTTTTAAACATGAACATCCAATATATTAAGTGTCTAGGCATACCAACTACTACAATTAAGACACTCACTTTTATGGATATATATATATATATATCCATATATATATATATAGTTGGTTTAACTGATAATTTTAGTCCTCAACAATTTTCATGTCTATTAGAGCTCCCATATGTTATTTCCTCAAGACATAATTAAATCAATAAAAATGCTACTAAGAAACTTTTTCTATAATGGTAAAGTCAATAAATCATTTAGGGTAAAAATAAAGTAGACTTACTTATGCTTATATAATGTTATAAGAGGATTGAAAATTATATATATTCGAGCTATGATCAAAGATTTACTAATAAAGACAATCTGGTGGTTACTAATTAATAAATAATCCTTGTAGGTTCAGTGGATATATTCTTATTTTCTTAAAAGAAAGAGCCTATGGGAGATCAAGAAAAAAATATTTCATAGAAATTAAAATAAATTTTGTGGTTGGGAGAATAGATATATGACTAATTCAAAATCATTATAAGAAATTCTAAGTAAAGTTAGTTTTAGTTTGACAATTGGCATAACAAAGGGCCTTTTCACAAACTACAAGTATATGATTCTCTATAACAACACCAAGGTTATAATCATAAGTGAATATAATTATTAGAATTGGCCAATTCATTCTTTAAGGTGTTTCTTGAATAAAATAAATTGCCTTAAAACTTATCACCCCAATCTAGCAACAGATGACGTCCTCATTCATAGTCCACACAGATCAAAATCATTTAATCATGTTTGAAACTCTTCGCAAGCTCTCCAATTAGCTCATTGGCAAAAAGTATACTGATAGTATTCCCAAAGTACCCTTCATCTTATAGTTGGCTATTTAACAATAGGGACATACTCAATAATGGGATATTTTACAACCCTTATTTCTCATTGTGTAACAAAGAGAATGAGTCCTTGGATCACTCTTTTTCAACTGTCAATATTCACTACAAAAGTGGAATTAGATCCTAACATGTTGCAACCTGCAATGTAACAAAAGTAATTAGATCGGTATAGCCATGTAGGCCTACAATAGTCAAGCTAAAAGTAAAGAAGAAAATATTATCCTCAAATATGCCTTCAATTTGTTGAAATATTTTAGGCTTGACTGTAGAGATTTGATTGAGATTATCTGTAAATAAGGAAACCATAATATTAGGATCATAATTGTAGGACCTTAATTGTAGCTGTCATTTCTTCTTTTTGTACTCCTGTACATCATACGTTTCCACTATTCAACAAAAAGAAAAATCTCTCTTTTTCACTTATTTATTCTTGGTATCAGAGCCATTGCTTTGGACTTACGACCATAAGCAAAGTTGAAGCTTCTGGAACTAAGCCCTTTCCTATCATTGTTCAATCTGAAAATTCTTCAATGCCGGGATTATTCTCAATGAAACAAATTATGATATGTGGTCTCAGATCATGGAAATACATCTTGCGGAAAAAAAAAACTTGCACTCATCCGAAGAGATCCTCCCACAGAAAAAGACGATGGCTATGAAAGATGGTATACAGATAATCAAAAAGTGAAGAGATGGCTGCTGATGTCCATGTCTCCTGAAATTATGAAACGATATTATCGCTTGCCCACAGCTCAAGATATTTGGAAGGCTCTGTCAAAAGCCTTTTACGATGGAGCTGATGAACTACAGGTTTTTTCCTTGAATCAAAGAGCCTTCTCCACCAAACAGAATGGTAGATCACTCTATGCTTTCTATGGAGAATTAGTTGAAATTTTTAGTGAGTTGGATCATCGTGACAGGGTGATTATGGAAAGTGAGAAACATGTTGAATCTTATCGTAAATCAATCCAGCTACTAAGGGTGCATATTTTCTTCGCTGAGTTAGATGATGAGTTTGAACAAGTTCGTGGGGAGATACTGAGGAAGGAATCAGTTACTGAACTTGAAGAATGTTACTCATGGATCCGCCGAGAATCTGTCCGAATTGCAAAAATGAATACATAACTGGAAAAAATTGAAGCTTCAGCCATGGTGAGTAGAAATAAATTGAATATGAACTGGTCTTCTCATAAATAAACAAAGTCTAAAACTTCTAGTGGGGTTAACAACTCCTTCAAATGCACTCATTGTGATGAACCTGGTCATGCAACAGATCGTTGTTTCGAACTTGTTGGGTACTCTAAATGGTGGGATCATAATTGAGATCCACGAAAAAAAGCAATAAAACAAAGCCTCTATTACTACAGCAGTGAAAATAAAGAAGAAGGAAGACGTTGATGCTGGAGAATCGTCGCCTTTAGTCACTACAGGAGGTAACGGTGGTAAGGCCTTAAATTCTTATGTACCTGTTAATAATAATACATGGATAATTGATTCTAGTGCCACAAACTATATGATATTTGATTCTAGACAAGGACTAACTCTTAAATCCTCCTCACAAAAATTTAATTCCACTGCTAATGGTTCCTCTGCACCTGTCATTGGGGAAGTGTCCTTATCTCTTATCAATGATTTAAATTTAGACTATTTTTTAATTGTTCTAACATTATGTTATAACCTTTTGTTAGCCTCTTAAATTACTAATGCTTTATCATGTATTGTGATTTTTTGGGTTGAATGTTGTGTTTAAGGACATCAAAACGAAGCGAACGATTGGTTATGGTATTAAACGGGAGAAACTGTATTACCTAGATCTCGAGGCTCATAGCTCAAATAAATTGGTGCTAGCACTAATGGTAGAGAATCCTGAAAAAATAGGGAAGAGATATGATGTTTGGTTATGGCATCGATGCTTAGGGTATTCTTCTTTTAGCTAACTTAAAAAATTATTTCCCAGTTTGTTTACAAAACTTGATGTTTTTAGTTTTCGATGTGGAGTATGTGAACTTGCAAAAAGTTATCGTGCATCATTTCCATCTAGCACGAATAAAAGTGTGGCCCCTTTTATGGGCATACATTCTAATGTTTGGGATCCGTCTAAGGTAGCCAGCTTAGGTGGATCACGATGATTTGTGGCTTTTATTGATGATTGTATTAGGATGACTTGGGTGTGCTTGATGAAGTCTAAAACTGAAACAAGTGCTTTGTTTCAAAACTTTCATAAAATGATTTCTACTCAATACAATGCACAGGTAAAGGTGTTACGTAGTGATAATGGAGGTCAATATTTGAGTCATGAATTTCAACAATACTTGAGAATACAAGGACTCCTTCATCAAACTATGCACAGGTAAAGGTGTTACGTAGTGATAATGGAGGTCAATATTTGAGTCATAAATTTCAACAATACTTGAGAATACAAGGAATTCTTCATCAAACTACTTGTCCTAACACATCTCAACAAAATGGGGTTGCTGAGAGAAAAAAATGTCATTTATTGGAAATTATTCGAGCCTTATTGATAGAATCCCATATGCCATTGTCCTATTAGGGAGAAGCACTTACCACTGTAGCATATTTGATCAATTGGGTGTCATCTAGTACTATTGAATTTGAAACTCTTTCTTAAGCTCTTACTAAAGTGGGGATGGCACCAATAGTCCCAAGTTTGGCTCCTCATGTTTTTGGGTGTGTAGCATATGTACACCTTCATAAGTAGCATCGCAACAAACTAGAACCTTGGGTCTTATGATGTGTCTTTGTTGGATATGTTACTCATCAAAAGGGGTATCGATGCTATCCCCCTCCCATTCAGATGTAGCTTTTCATGAAGACTCTATGTATTTTTTCTTGATTCAGATCTTCAGGG
>JANJEY010000002.1:36620333-36644260 GCA_024703695.1 Erythroxylum cataractarum | reverse complement strand
AATCAAATTTATCCAAAGTTTCTTTTGTATTCAATATAGTACACTTGCAACCAAATGGATGGAAGTAAGAAATATTAAGCTTCCTTCCTTTCCATAACTCATATGGAGTTTTATTCAACCATGGTCGCAGAAGTATTTTATTTTGAATATAACAAGCTGTATTTATGGCTTCTACCCAGAAATACTTAGGAAGATTCATTTCACATAGCATGGTTCTTGCCATTTCCTGAATCGTCATGTTCTTTCTTTCTACAATTCCATTCTATTGTGGAGTTCTAGGAGCAGAGAAATTATAAAAAAAATCCATTCTCTTCATAGAATATTCAAAATTTTTCGTTTTCAAATTCACCACCATGATCACTTCTAATTCCAGCAACAGAAACTCATTTTTCATTCTGTAACTTTTTGGAAAGAACTTTAAAACATTTTAAAGACTCATCCTTATGTGACAAAAATAATATCCAACAAAATCTAGTGAAGTCATCAATAATTACGAGACCATATCTCTTTCTGCCAAGATTTAATGTCCTAGTTGGACCAAATAAATCTATATGTAACAACTTTAGAGGTTTAGACGAAGTTACAATATTTTTAGAAGAAAAAGATGTTTTAACCTGTTTTCCTTTATGGCAACTTTTACAAAAGAAATCCTTGTTAAAACTTATTTTTAGCAAACCTTTTACCAAATCCTGTTTAATCAACTTGGAAATATGTTTAAAACTAACATGACCTAGCTTTTTATGCCAAATCAAATTTTCTTCATCTCTTGATATAAAACAAGAAATATTTTAACTTTACAAATCTTCTAAATTAATCTTATAAAGATTATTTTTGTATTTTGACAGAAAAGAATATGGAATTGTCCTTGTTTTTGACTACACAAGAGTTTTGATTAAAGGATACTTCAAAACCAGAATCATATAATTGACTTACACTAATCAAATTATGTTTTAAACCTTTAACTAGTAGAACATTATCAATAGATGCAAAGGAATCTTTACCGATTTTGCCGATTCCAACTATTTTTTCCTGCTGGTTGTCTCCGAAAGTTACTGATCCTCCCTTCTTATTTTGAAGATCTAGGAACATAGACCTTCTTCCCGTCATGTGTCGTGAGCATCCACTGTCTAAATACCATTGATGCTGGTTGCTTTTTCTAAGGAATGAGATCTGCAGTAGATATTATGTTCTTCTAAGGTACCCAGATTTTCTTAGGTCCTTTGGGGTTAGTCTTATAATTATTCATAGAATGATATTAAAAAGACTGGTGATATTTCTTTTTATAAGGAACAAAATTCTTTTTATAATGAGTATTGTTTTTAGTAAACCCTAGACCACTCTTATTATTAGGTTGTCTATATCTCCTAATCATGTCATTCATTTTCTTCGTACTTTCAGTAAAAGTTGATAAGTCTACTGAGAGAGAATTAATCCTTTTCAATTGACTAATATCCTCAGATCTATCTGTGGTTATATTTTTCTTCATATCGTCTACTTGTTTCTTGCGGCAGACGTTTTTTTTCTAATGCTTCCTTATTCTTCAAGTTTTCGACAAATTTTCTTTTTAAGGATCTATACTGCTTTAGTATAACATGTGAATCTTCTAACAATTCTAATTATGCATCTTAAAGTTCATTAAAGTTAGAATTTACTTCCTCGTCACCTTCGCTTTTGGCTACTAAGCATATATTTGCTTGTACTGAAGCTTTTGAATCAGAATCAAATTCAGATGAATGCAAATCTTCCCAAGTTGCCATCGTACTCTTTTTTTTTCTTTATTCTTCTTCGGCTTTCTTCTAAGCAATGGACATTCAAACTTATAATGTCCTGGTTTGTTGCATTCGTAGCAAATGATAGAGGTCTTCTCGTTTTTGACTTCATCTTTGCTATTTTTCTTAAAAGAAAAATCTTTGTTTCCTTTTGTTTTCTTCTTCCACATTCTTCTGATTTTCTTTGAGATAAAAGATAATTCATCATCGTCTTCACTTGAATCTTTTTCAGATTCACTGGTGTCATCATTCTTGATCTCTTCAATCTATAATGCTTTTGACCATGAACTTCTATTTCTCTGAGCCTTGTGATTTTTTTGACCAGCCTTTAATGGTATCAATTTGTCTCTCCTAGGTTTGTCTTCAGTATTAAGCTCTACTTTATGTATCTTCAAAGAACTAAGCAATTTGTCTAGCTTTAATTTGCTCAAGTCCTTGGCTTTTTGTACTGCAGTTACTTTAGGTCTCCATCTTTTAGGTAGATTTCTGATTATCTTCCTGACATGGTCTTGATTATCGTGGACCCTCCTCAGAGGTTTAAGTCCATTAACAATAGTTTGAAATTGTCCAAACATCTGATCAATAGACTCATCTTCTTTTATTTTAAACAACTCATATTGATGTACAAGAATGCTGATTTTGGACTCTTTCACATAGTTTGTGCCTTCATGTGTGATGGATAAAGTGTCCCACATCTCATTCGCAGTTTTGCATCCATGAACTTTATCGTATTTACTTCTGCTTAACGCACAACTCAAAAAGATCTTAGCCTTTGAATTTAGTTGAAATCTAGCTTTGTGATCGACTAACCATCTGGTACGAGGAATAATATTTTCATCATCATCTACTGGTACGTATGGTTCATTCTCTATTATATCCCAAAGATCAATGTGTGTGGATTCAATAAAGAGCCGCATCCTGTCCTTCCAATAATGATAATCCTCACCATTAAATGTTGGAGGTCTTGTGATGGAGGTGCCTTCAGCTATAAAAACATGTGATTCAGCTATAGATTTTTGTCCTCATTTTGTAAAGGTGGTTTTTGAAAACCGAGTTTTGATACCAATTGAAGTAAATCACACGTTAATATAGAACTCACGTATAATATACAAAGTACACAAGAAGGAGGAGTTGAATTATGTATTCTTTTCGTGAATACAAAACCTTTGATATTTCTTGAAAAAGAAACTTTTTCAAATATTAAAGATTACCACAAATGTTATACAAAAATAATTACGTAGTTAAATCGCAAATAGCTTCTATAAACTTGTATAAAAACAAGAGAAATTAAAAGTAAAGAGTTAGAGGATAAATGTTGCGATTTTTATACTGGTTTGCCCCAAACCTTGGGCTACGTCCAGTCCTCAGAGTTCTTATGAGATTTCACTATACTTCGTCAAATTTACAAGTATTCTTTCTTCCCTTCCAGAGCCTCTTCAAGTCTTTTACACTGAGTATTCTTTTTGCTATCTTAGCATCTCCAGGCTCTTAGCTTTTTCTTTCTCTAACTAAAAAGATATTGTGAGCTTTTTTTAGAGTAGAGTTTGCTCTCTTTTATCGCACTTTATATACAGGATTTTGTAAGTACTAACTTGAAAGCTAAAAGATTATCCAGTCTTCAACTATGACTAATATTTATAGCCTAAGTCTCCAACTATTTCTTACTTCTTAATAATTGCTTCTTTTAAACCGTTATTCAGTTGAGTTCTATAACCAACTCCAAATGACTAACTATCGACGTACTAGAGTGTCTTCATCTTTATATTGTCTGTGTTTTCAACTTCTTCTGTGTTTTGAATTTCTTTTGTATTTTGTAATTTTTTATGTTTTGCGCTTTTTTGTGTTTTCAACTTCTTCTGTGTTTTGGGCTTCTTTTGTGTTTTGCGCTTCTTACGTGTTTTATGCTTCTTCAGTGTTTTCAACTTCTTCTGTGTTTTGTGTTTCTTCTATGTTTTGCGCTTCTTTTGTGTTTTGAATTTCTTCTGTGTTTTGCGCTTCTTCTGTGTTTTGCGCTTCTTTTGTATTTTGAACTTCTTCTGTGTTTTGCACTTCTTTTGTGTTTTGAATTTCTTCTGTGTTTTGCGCTTCTTCTGTGTTTTCTTGCACGCTTAACACACACATCAAAACAATTCATTTATTTCTAACATTATTATTATTTGTTTATCAACAAAATTAATAAACGTGAAGTCTTTTTGACTTAACACATTAATATTTTAAAATTAAAATTAAAATGGTATTTTATTTAACTAAAAGATAAGTAGAAAGATAAGAAAGTTGAAACAATGATAAGTTTTATGTTGGAGCACTATGATTATGTTTAGGGTTCTCCTTTGTTTTGTGATGTTGATGTATTTTATACAACCCTCTCAAATTTAACCACCTCAAACAGTTTGCATATAGTTGTTCAACCTCTAATTATTCTCCAATCATGACGACGTCTTAACTAATCATTGCCAATACACAATTGTTTTTAAACTACTTGTTTCAACTGTCGTGACTCCCAAATCCTGGACTTTCTTACTAATTTTCATGCTTAGGAATTCCCTAAACAATCTAATTGACTTTTAAAAATCTTCCCATAACTGGTTCTCTTCATCTTGGGGTTAAATGGGTTGAATTTCACTCAAGCTATCAACAATTGGCTCGCATATATTTGGTTGAACAAACCAAATATATTGTATTAAGGACATTCTAAACTTTCGCAAAAATGGGTTCAAGGTCGTTGATCAAACTAATAAAAATCCACCAGTGATTTTGGGAAGTTCAGGAGCCAAGAAGAATCTTGCTAGAAAAAGAATCCTAGAAACATCATTAGGGTAACTTTCTATAGCTCTTAGCTAAAAAGATTCCTTGATTGAAAGGGAACATTAGGCATAGTGGATGTATCAAGACTCCTTTGCATTTAAAACTCTTAACGCCTCACTGGTTACAAAAGCCAAAGGGTTTGTTCTATTTGAATTTCGAACTCTTACTGCTCCTCTAGGTTTTTTCATTTTTCTATAAATCCCCCTCATTCTCACCCCATTGACTACTTTAAACTCCAAGCAAACTCTGTCTTCTCTACTAATCCCATGATTTCCTTGTTCTCTTCCTTACAAATTCCTTTAAAATTAGTAAACTCTCCTTTTTTAACTTCTATTATAGCTTCTGAACATAGTGCATCTTCTTCATCTTCCACTTACTTTGTCAAGCTAAATGCTACATATGTAATCCTTTAATTTCTCTTTGTCTTTCATTCAAATATTTTACCAATTTTTTAATTCCATTCTCTATACAGGCTATAAAACTCTAAATAGTCTCAATTCCTATCGAGCTGCTACCAACCTATATTATATTAAGGTAAAATATTTAAACACTGAACTATTTTCTAGATTTTTTTTAATAATTTTGTTTAAACCTCCTTTTACAACATTTAAGTTGGAATTCCATATTTTAACCATAAGTAAGGGTTATATTTATCTATAAGAGTCCCTTATTCACTGGATCTCTTTAACCATCTCTCCCATATTTAGAAGAGGAAAATGAATTGAAACTTTCAATTGGAATTTCCTTTATCATAAACCCCACAATCCTTAAAACCATAGCCAAAGAATGTAGAATAATGGAATGAATGGATAAATAGGCTATGCCCCTCTTACCATTCTACTTAGAGGAGGCAAAGACTTCAATTGATAACCCTGTCTAGGAAACGACAGAGTGCCAACCCTATTTGCTATCTACTATCCTAAATCTTTAGAGTCTTTCTTACAATTCTTTTATTTTTCTTCTCAGTCATGCGTCTATCTCATTTAAAGACATTTTCTTTTTTACTACCTTACTTGGTATCGGAGATGTTTTGCTTATTTAGTTAAGAAAACTTCTGGTTTAGGCCCTAGTGTCTTCAAATGTTCTTTTTACTCTGGCTTGATCAATATTTATACTTCTTTTAAGTACCCCATCTCTAAGGGAGATCATATTAAATATATATGAGTGTTTTAATCAGTTTGTCTTTTTACTAGTAAATAATAAACTAAGCCTAAAATTCCTCCCTTTTTGTAGAGAAATAACGTCAAGTAGGTTTTTTACTCCATATTCTATTTTTTAGTGTTCCTTTACAAGAATCTACAGATGTATTTGTCCAATCTGCTCCTTTAAAGGCTCAAATTAAGTGTATGGTTCATCTAACTTTGGATACACACTTACTATTCAGAACTTAAGGATAAAGGAGGTCTTCTTTCTACAAACCCCAAATTCCTACATTTTCTCTGTCTTTGTCTTTCAACAAGCCTATGTAATAAACTTATAAAGGACATTCTCAATACTCTGTTGTCTTTAAGGTCTTGGTCAATGGACCAACTCAACCCCTTTGAAAGCTCTACATAAGGCCTTATTTGCTAAAGATGTTCAAGCCCTTCGATTCTTTTGACTTGATTGTCTATCAAAAAAATCATTTTTCCTACAATCTAAGAGTCTTTGTAGTGGGTGGTGACAAGACTTTTAAGCTTGCCTTCTATCACAGGCTTAGGTTTTAAAATATATCTACCTTATCTTTGGACTCAACATCTTGATCTTTCCCTAAGAATTCTTCCTATCAACCACCTTTTAGAATATCCAGTGAGGTCCCAATTGATTTTAGTGTCATTAATGATAAATTCTTATGTGAAATATTTGAATGTTATTGTACCTTAAAATGTAAGATTTTGCCTTGAATTTCTATTCAAGATCATATTTTTATCGCATGAATTAACATGGATGTGATTAGACATTCTTTTCCTTTTCGAAACTACATTAACCAAATGGCCTACCTATTATATGATTTTCCCTTGTTAAGCTCCCTTTGAGCCTTATTAACCCTTCTTTTTATATCAACCATATTACATGGTTTATACTTATCCAAATGTCTTACCTAATCTATAAAACTAATGGAACATTTGTGATTGTTGAGTTTGTGGATGCACAAAATTCTAAATGTGGGGGTGTACATATGTGTGGGTTGATTAATGTTGGGATGTTTTGTTATGTCTTATCATTGACAATCTCATGTTAATGTAGTTTCTTTTAATGTAAAAAAAAAGAAAGGAAAAGAAGGAAAAGAAAAGAGAAAAGCACAAGAAAAGAAAATGAAAAAGAATGAAAGAAAGAAAAAGAAAAAGAATAATTTTTTGTTTAAAAAAATTTATCAAGGAAGAAGTGCATATGAGTTTGCAAACTTATTCATAATTAATGCATCTTCCTAGAGTTGTAATGAATGTGTTATTTGAGTATGTTGAATATAAGGTAGATGTTGGCTTGGAAGGTTAACTCTTTTTTAGTTTCAATGTATTGTCATCAATTGTATGAGTAATTCTTTCGGATGAGTATATGTTTCATGTGATTTGTGTGTAAGAGCTGAATTGGATTGTGAAATATAAGTGTTATATTTGTCATAGCTGACGGTACCCAATTTTGTATGAATGTTAACTTGTGCACTTGAAAGTATAATTGAGCATTACATTTGTTTCAATAGCTTTAATGACTTTCATGCTATTTGACCTAAATACATCTCACTTCACCTTTTCCCACATTACAACCTTGAAAAGTCTTTTGATCCATGATTTTGCATTTGAACATTAAAGGTGAAGAAATGAAATGATATGCAAAGTTATGGATTGTCATGATTATGAATGGTGTTGAGTGTATCCGTAGATATATTTTAGTTAAACACATTTTTCGAGTCTACTATTAGATTGCTCAATTTTTAAAGGTATTGAATGTTGATTGGTTATGAGAAAAAGCTCAAAAAGTTGATTTCTTGCTATGAATTTTTGAAAGTCATGCATCTTTATTTATAATTATGTATTCTTGAAACATATAGGAAATGAGTCAATGTTTTTCGATCTTTGAGCTTAATTTTAATGTTTTGCTCAAGGACGGTCAAAAGTTAAGTGTGGAGGAAATTGATAGGTGTTTAATTGATTATTCCAAAACACTTAGCGATTATTGACATAAAATTGCTTAAGATACTCACTTTTAACTCATAGGTGATTTTAGGTACAATTCGGAAGCAAAGAAGTTAAAGTGAGTTAAAAGTACGATAATTGGGCTATTTTTCAAAGATTAATTTTCACTTGTCTTCATGAAGCAAGACGAAGAAAATTAAAAGACAAGAAAAAAAATAAAACACAAGGAAGAAGAAAAGCTACCCAAGCGGACCAAAACATATGCTAACAACATGGGACTTTCATGCAACATGCTAGGCCAAAACGACATGCAGCTGGCTGGAAGCTTGAATAAAATAGCAACAAATGGATGAAAGAGGAGCAAAACATAGCGCATAAGGAGGTGCAATACATGCCAGAATGCAGTCCACACCAAATGAAACGTAGAAGCATAACATCCAGGAGCAACAGAAAACGACGATGTAACATGTAAGGCACAACAGTTGGCCAAGAGAAAATGACAACACAGTGACAGGCGTGAATAAAATGTGAACAGTGAATTGGACTAAAATGTTATTTGTCACGTCAGTGAATAGTGAGGAGAGAACAGTGAGTAGCGTGAAACTGAGGGCTTGCAAGGTAGAAACAAAAGCTTGCAACAGAAACAAAGGGAGGCATTGCTAGGAGGTTTTCGGTAAGGTTACTAATAGGGGATGAAGTATTTTTTTGCGAGAGACCCACGAAGGGCTAAACATCCTGACGTTGGTTCGGAGGTGATATTGATGCCGATGACCCGAGTTAAGCATTTCTTTCATATTTTTGTTATTTCTTTCTCTCCTATTGAATTGATTGTATTATCCTATGTTAATTGATTTGGGTTATATATGGATAATTGAATTTTTGTTACTATTCAGTTATTTATGTATGAACTCATTGTGTATTGTGAAAAGATTATTTAATTCATTCATTGAATCGTTTATTTGCAAACTCATTGGTATAATTTCGATATAATCCGTAATTGTTATATTGAAGTTCATATGTAGTGACTAATGATTCGTAATCATTAAGGATAACATGACCTAGGTTAAATGACGCATCGTATGTGGTTGTTGCATTGATTATTCAATTTTCTTAATTCTTAATGTTACTGCCTAATTAAATATAGAAATCATATCCTAGGTTATTCGGTGCTTAGGTTTAATTAATGATCATATCTTGATTAAACAAAACATAAGGAAAAACTCGATTTAATTATTAACCCACGATTAATAGTTGCTAGGAGATGTTTAAGAACAACAAACTCATGAAATATGTTTAATTAGGATGTAGGTCGAGATTGAATAAAAGAACCGAGTCTTTAAGAAATTCCCCACTTTTATCATTTTTCACGTGTTTTCTTTAATTTGTTTTTATTAGGTTAGTTTTATTTTATTTTTTTATTCCAAAATCCAAAACCCCCTAAACCTAATCATTGATTAATTTCATTTCATAAACTTTGCACACACTCTCTATGGAATAGACCTAGACTCACTACTGCTATAGTAGTAGTTTAGTTATTTTATTTTAACTAGCGTTACGATGCGCTGTCAATCCACCACAGGCTAACAATAATAAGATTAGGAAGCATTGAATTCTAAGCCTGAATCATACCATCATATAGCCATTGTCATATCTACATTGTAAATCGCTTCTCTTGAATGCATGACATTACAAACTGAAGGTTAAGCTCTAAGAGTTGATCGTTATGTAAAAACATTTAACACCTGTCTTCTTTTTTTCCTAACATTAAGTCTAAATACAACATTCACTTCTTAATGGGAGGGGACACCACTACCTTCAACATTTCCACTATTATCATGAACACTAACAAAAAAAACTTTTACTACTAATTTCATAATTCAATCTCTCCCTTCTGTCTTTTTTATATTGATACTCTTCAAGCAAAGTTTTTATTTTTCACTTCACATTATGACTCACTTTTTAACATGGTTTCACATATCCTTTAACTTCAGCTAAATGCTTCTTTAAACTAATGATTTCTCTACCTTTCAAATGCTTGCTTCAAAACAAGCAAATAGTAGAGTTCTTCATACTAGGGACCAATGCAATATGAGCCCAAGTCGGATCATTTTATGTTCCTAAAGTGGTTGAATGATCAGGAGTACTTGAATTTTTTTTCATTTATTCGTAAAAATAAATGAAGATATATATCAAAATAAAGAATTTACCCGTAAAAATAAATGAAGACATATAGCAAAATAAAGAACACATAATTTCATTATCAACTACTATAAAAAAATATGTATTGTTTAACTCAAAAGTCTAAATTAATACAATTACACAATACAGATTTACATCTTATATAATATAACTCATTTTGTATGATTAAATCATACATAATTCAATTTCATAGAACAAAATTTACCAATAAGTTAAAAACCAACAATTACACAATAAACATATATATCTTATGTAATATAACTCATTTTGTATAATTATATCATGCATAGTTCAATTTTATCAAACACAATTTACTATAAGTCAAAAACTAAAAATTCAAGTATTCAACGTACATAATAACACAATACACTTAATAGTTATCAACTTGAATATGTTTAAGGACAAATATAAAAAATTACATGCATGAAGTAAATTCAACTTAATAAATAAAGAAAATTTTTTCTCATTATGTATGACTTAAATATGACATTAGTCATTTAGTATTTTTAACATAAATGAGTTTGGCCATTCACTTACAAATATATTAAGTATTAAGGACTAAAAAATGTCAACTTATGTCTAGCAAAAAGCATTTCTCCCCTTTTCCAATTTACAAAACAAAGTTTAACTTTAAATACTTATTAAGATATTAGAGAAATAGTTTGTTGATGTTTAAGATTAAATTGTTAAACATTTAACTCATTCATTTCAATTTGATTCAATCCCTAATAACAAGTATCATCAATGATAAGTCTTTTTATGGAAGATAATTTAATGTATTAAGCAAAAAGTAAACAAAACTTTAGAAAATTTATAAAAGTTCAGTTAGAATTTAAAAATATATTAAAATCACATTTAATTTAATTTAATTAATAACAAATACATACTTATTTAATATTGTATGCTCAACACTTTTCAAAACAAAATTGAAGAGGATAAACTTAAGCAACAGTATAAAAAAAATCATTATGTTAAATTTGAATAATATCTTGTTAAATATAAATATATAAAAACAATTACCAGTTTCAATTTTCAAACTCAAAATTTCCAATCTATTTATTTTCTTCTCCAATTTCTAATGCCTAAATTATATTCATATTGAGCCAACTTACAAACATAATTCTAACTTTAAAATTCAAATTTCTCAAATCTCAACTCACACAATCAATTTTAACTATTCCAATTTTAATTATTTAATATAGATAAATTTTATAATAGAGGATTACATTTTAATTATATAAATTTAAAATTTTTATAATTTTAAAAAATTATTTAAAACAATATCCAATATTGATTGTTGTACCAAGTTAATACCAAAATTGATACAAGTTTTGGTATGATATTCATTATAGCATCGTAGCTCGCTCATTCATCAACTTGGAAACATATTGTTAAAATCTAATTTCCAAAAACTATAAATCATAACATTGAGGGATATTTCGCATGATTCAATATACTCGTTTATTTTCTTATCCCAAATTTCACTATTCAACCAAAGCATAAAAGGGAAAGATTTAGTTAGAAGCCTTGTATGTTGATGCATTTAACTGGGTCTTGCTCTGTGGAACCCTAATCTTACCCGAGTAAATGATGACATTGGAAACAGTCCTGTTCTTTAGATGATTACATACACATCATCCAAATATGGATATCTACAGTATTAAATGTTGATGCTTCTCAATCTTCATCTGCCGGGCTATCATAGATATCTACAGTATTAAATGAGTGATGCTTCTCAATCTTCATCTGCTCGGCTATCATAACCCTCCCCTGGTTTTTCATACATTGTGAACCTCCAACTATCTCCTTCCTCTATCTCCCACTGTTTTTTCAGTTCATAAATTGCTTTGGATGCTGCAGCAGCAATCGCTGGGTTTCTATCTTCTGCCAATCTCTGCCAACAGAATTGTTATTAACTACTTATTGAGAGATGAGATGACAACCATTGCTTTCATTAGCTATGTATCATTCCATTTGACCATTAGTACCTGCAATGCTCCCATTCCAGCATTGCCAAGGGTCCACATTGATGGGGCTGCTGCCAGTGCATTGGCCAATGCTTGTCTGCACCATAAAAGAGGATGATCAAGACACAACAAATGTTTGAGACTACTATGTAAGCTTTCTACAAAATAATGCAGGCTTATTCGTTTATCAAACACAAAAGAAAAATGCAGGATTATATGATTTTCAATACTAACTCAGATCTCATTTACCTTGTATTGACATCTGGAGAACTCGAACACTCTGCCAACAATGACACACTGCTTTTACCATCCATAGCATCGAGATCTATTAGAGTTGCAATTAGCAACTCAAGCTACTCCAGAAGAGGACAAGACCTGTTAATAACCAAACAAAAAAAACTATGCTCACAGCGATCAGGAAAATAAATACAATTTTAGACCTCTTCAGGATCTGTGTAGTCAACTCCATCAGCTTCAGAGAGTGCTGCTGCCATACTCCAGTAAGCTTCCTATATATCATCAAATAAGATGTTATATGTGTTAAATTTCCTGAAAGAATTATAGTAATTCTACTAACTTATTCAAGGAAGAGAACCTGAATAGCTGTAATGCGATCAGTAGACACTTTTCCGGGAAAGAAATCCAAAGCCCTTCCGTTTTTTTCAAGTGTCACACGTCCAAGTATTTCACTATCTGATAGTGAACCATTTTCTTTACGAAGAGGACTGGAAAATAATCACGTATCAGGAATTAAGATTTCAATCAGATGGGGAAAGCTAGTATCTTAGAAAGTAAAAGAGTTAAGTTATTAATAGAAGAACTTACAAGTTGTACATCTTGCTCACCATCAGATTATGTATATTTTTGACAAACTGAGAGCAATAGGAAAACTATTCATTTGTCTATTTGAGAAATAAATGGCTATGCAAATTACATTAGGCTAAGTGCTTTTGCATATGGTGGAATAATAGTAATAAAGGTAAGGACCAGTAAGTGCAACACATAAAAAAGTAAGAGAAAATATAACTCTTGCAAAGGGATAATTTTACAAATTCAACCATCATAGTTTAAATTTGTAATGCCTCACCTCCAATGCCATTAAGGCATCTTCCATTGCACGTTGTTTGGCACGAAAGTCGGCACGGCGCAGATCAGCCTACAAACAGGTTATTAATTTCATGGAGATGTATGATGTTACATTCTGTGCCACCAACAAATAAATTCTGTTGCCTTAAAAAATTTTCTTAAGCATGCAATAAAAGTTTACACCATGTAATGAAACAGCATGCTTCTTCTACCTACTTCCCTAAACACAGAGCTCGTCTGCCTGGTCCCCTCTCCATTCATTAACACTACATTCATAAATTTCATGATATACATGTAAACAGCATTACGAAAACATCATCAACCCTATCAAAATTCTTTGTAACCACAAAAGATGTAACGAAGACAAAAGCATGTGACTTTACAACTTTCCTATAATATAATATGGCTTGTTATGGTGTTGCTGCTATTCTACGTATCATCGCTTCATTCTCTATTTCTCATTGAAATTCCATCCACCTTCGAGAAAGATAACCAGAGACAAAAGGAGAGCATCATAAAAATCATCCATAGCGAAGAAAATTCATATTGTAAAGATCAAAAACATGAAAGTGGACAACATATTCTAAGAGCCAACAACAATTCCATAGATGTGGAGTTTTCATCAAAATCATTTATTGTAAAACCCTGAACCTTTCTTTTCACAGAATAAAAATTTTTATTTTTGGTGAATAGTTTTTTTAGATGAATAATAAATTTTTGTGGAACTCAACCTCGAAATAATGAAAAATATCCGAATAAGTTTTAGAGTTAAATGATAATGAAACGGATCGAAAATAAGTCCGATAGGATGGATTTTGGAAGTTCTGAAAGTTTAGGACTAAAATGCGCTTTTTGAAAAATAATGGGTATTAATGATTTTAAATCCATTCGAAAATTTTTAAAGCATCAAATCAATAAGTATTGACCCTAAAAGACAATTGTGGAATATTTTCAGAATGTGGTTCAATTAGTTGGTGAATTAAACTCATTAAAGGGGCATTTTGGTCTTTTTGTGTATAATGGTGTGAGTGGATTAATGAGTCACACATAATGACCGATTAAAGGCTTTCTTAAGAGATAAGCATCATTTATTAAATGAATAATTAGTCATAGAGACAAACATTAAAACATTGACGTGTAAAGCATTAAGTAAGTATAAAAAGAATAAAGCAAGACTTTTGGCTTCATTTGAACATAACCGTGAGAGTGTTTTAGAGGGTAAACGTGAAAGAGCAAAAACAAAAGTGAAAAGAAGAGAAGCAAGGTTGAAGGTAGTCCAAGGAGAGGGGAAGAAGAGGGCTTCCATTGTTGATAGTTTTTGATGGAAATTTAGAGAAACCTTGATCAAACCTATGTTTTTATCATTTAACCAAAAGATTGGAGAAAGAAAGTGGTAAGTTTTCCTAACCTAAATTTTTTATTTTTATGGGTCTGTTTCGAGTGAGAAGGATGTGTTTAAGATAAGTGGTTTCTTGGTGTTATATTGGTGTTTCTTTACATAGAATTGATTGAATATAATAAGAGAGGAACATGTAGTAGAATTCTGTCTTAGGTTACTTTGAACCAGTCCCATTGTTTTGGCCATAAATCAGCCTAAAGACCTCCAAATTGAGTGATTCCAATTACAGATCAAACCTAAAACATAATACTAAAAATCTCTAGAATAAACCTAGACCTAATTCTAGATGAATGATATCGAAATTTGAGATTGAAAATGGTAACCTGATACTGCCCCTGTGTTGAAACAAATTGTGATATTTGGTATAATTTTCATGATTTAGAAGTTGAAATAACATGATTTTTGATGATATGGAAACTAGCGACTTAGGGGAACAAATGTTTAGAATACCTCAAGCCTAATCTGAACGTTTACTATGTGAAAAGTAAGGAACAAGGTATGGATTCTAGACATAGGTCATAACCATGACTTATCATGCATGATCATGATATGGTGAATTAAATTGAGTAAGATAGAGTGTTGAAGAAACTAATAAGTTAGAATAGGTAAAATATGGTTTTAAGTGACTTTTGAAGTTAGAATTGAATAATAGGTTAGCTTACGGTAATAAACGAAAGTACGATTAGTGTATGTGTTACGCGATTAAATCTAATCTCGAATTCGATTAAATCGAATTTATAGTGTCAATGTCTTATTTCTGAATTTGGAAATAAATGCCTAAGTGAAATGCATTTGTGTAGGTAAAAGAAAGGCACAGAACGCGTGAGTGTGCTTGGGGATAAAGTTGCTTAACGGTGAGTGCATTTTAAATGTATTTTATGAAAATGATTTCTATTCTCTCGTGAAGTGAATATGGATTATGAGTTTTATGCGAATGATACATTATAAGTGAATAATATTAGTATAATTTTACGTTTTTAGCAATATATGAATTGAAGTTTGAAAGTTAAATCTTATATGATTTGAGTTTATATTGAGATGATATTATTTGTTGATAAAAAGGAAGTGGTTTTTAGCCTATGGTATACCGATAGGTTTTATACATATTAATATACTAGTGTATAACGATTACTAGGATAAGCAAAGTAGAATCAACTCCATAACTAGTGGTTAATCAACTGCGGTAAACAATGTAGAATCAGCTCTTAACTGCCAGTATATAGCCATTAACCTAGTACGATTAAGCGATGTAGAACCGGCTCCATAACTAGTGGTTGACCAGTTGCGAGTAAGCAATGCAGAACCAGCTTCGTAACTAACGATGTATAATGGTTATCCTAGTGTGGGTAAGTGATGTAGAACAAGCTCTATCACTAGTGGTTAACCAATCGCAAGTAAGTGATGCAGAATCAACTCCGTGACTTTATGCCTGAGGGTACTATATGGCAAAGAAGTTAGTGATAGGCCATGTCGTGTAAGAAATTCATGAAATTTTTAATGTCGCCACTATTTATTTAAAAGCGATTTGAAAGACGTGATTTCTGGAAGTATATATGTTTCATATTAAATATTGAATTATACGAAATGAGATGAATTTGTTTTAGAGAGATTTAAATAGTTAAACATGTTTTGAATAGAAATTCTAACACTCACTGAGCTCGTTTAACTCACACTCTCTTTTATGTTTTTAAATGAAATCTTCCAGGTGCATGCTCAGAGGTTTCAGCCATAGGGACTCCACCTCACAACTAGTCAACTTAGTCACATACTACTGTGTAGGCATTTTTGTCTTGCAAATTTTTTGGGAACATTTGCATTTTCATGAATATGTTTTGGACTATATTTTGTGTAAAGAACACATGTATATGAATGCTTTAAAGTTAAATGAATGAATATGTTTGAGCTTAGTTTTAAGATTATTGAAATGATTGTTGAGATTGCTTATGAATGGACTTAAAGTCTAAAATTTATAGTGGGAATTTTGAGATGATTATAGAAGTGTTTTTGAACTTTTACGAAGAACTGAAAATTTTGGGAAGATCAAAATATAGTTGTTGTGTTGCCAAAATTTTAATAAAAATGATTAAAAAAACTCCATTGCTTATATCTTTTTATGATGCGTTAAAACTTTTCGATTAAAAAGGAAATAGGCTTTGCTCCATGAGAACTTTTCAGTTGGATCAGATATCGATCGGAAGGTCACCATGGGGTGCTGGGCAGATCGCCTAGTCATTTCAGGATACGAGTGTGTCAATGTTGGTATCAAAGCCCGACTTTTAAAAATGGGTTGCCTCCTTTTTGGTTTAAGGTTTTTATGTTATTTTAAAAGTGAGGTGACCAATAAAATGTTGTGATTTACATGCATATGATTTCATAAACTGAAAGCTTTAGACATTTGCATTTTTGTTCAATACATAACATGATGCACAGACAAGGCCATAGACGTCCCGAGAGAGCCATTTCAACAGCTCTTGCACCTAAGTCACCTCCAGCACGAGAGGATGACCACATTCTAGACTCAGCAAGTGTCTCTATGAACCAGCTACTTTTGCCTATGGTACGTTACTAGACTTTAATGTAAGAGTTACTTTTGCCTATGGTACGTTACTAGACTTTATACATGTTATTATACTAGTATATTTATAGTAGTTAACCAATTACCGGTAAATGATGTATAACCAGCTCCGTGACTTGTGTAAACGATGCAGAACTAGTTCCGTACCTATGGGTCTATAGCGGTTAACCTATTATGAGTAAGCGATGCAGAACCAGCGCTATAACTATGGGTCTATAGCGGTTAACTTATTACGAGTAAGCAATGTAGAACTAGCTCCGTAAATAGTGGTTAACCAGTCGCAAATAAGGGATGCAAAACCAGCTCCGTGACTTTATGCCTAGTGTATCGTATGGTAAAGAAACTAGTGGTGGGATAAGTAAGGAAAGTCATAAAATTCCGCCACTAATTATGTTAAAAGTGGTTTGAGAGGTACCATATGGTACTAATTCTAATGGTTAACTTATTTTCAATATAAAAGTTTTCAGTAAACTTATTACCACCACTGTTTTTTTTTTTTTAAGGAAAATGGAAAATAGAATCTTTTATATTATGAGTTTAATTTCAAAATAGTATTTTAGAAAATTTGAATTTGTGTTTTACAAAATATTGTGTTATTACCAAATTTGATGATGCACGAATAAATTGTTATGGCAAATGCTTTACTATGAGCTTTATGATTGTATGGGTATATTGCAGATATGTTATGAAAAGTTCAATTTTTTAGTATTTAATCGCGTAATACGTACGCTAATCATATTTCCGTTTACTGCCGTAAACTAACCTATTGTTCTTTGTTTCCAATTCTAACTTCAAAAATCACTTAAAACCATATTTAACCCATTCTAACTTTTCAATTTCTTCAAAACACTATCTCACTCAATTTAATTCACCATATCGTGATCATGCATGATGAGTCACGATTATGACCTATGTCCAAAATCCATACCTCCACTTGTTCCTTACTTTTCACATAATAAACGTTCAAATATTGCTTTGAGGTCTTCTAGACATTTGTTCCCGTAAGTCTCTAGTTTCCATATTATCAAAAATCATGTCATTCAACTTCTAAATCATGAAAAATTTATCAAATATCACAATTTGTTTCAACACAGGGGTAGTATCAGGTTACCATTTTTAATCTCAAACTTCGATATCATTCATCCAGAATTAGGTTTAGGCCTATTCTAGAGATTTTTAGTACTATGTCTTAGGTTTCATCTCCAATTGGCATCACTCAATTTGGAGCTCTTTACGCTGATTTATAGTCAAAACAATGGGATTGGTTCAAACTAACCTAAGATAGAATTCTACTACATGTTCCTCTCTTGTTATATTCAATCAATTATATGTAAAGAAACACCAAGAAGCCACTAATCTTAAACCAATCCTTCTCACTCAAAACAAACCCATAAAAATCAGAAATTTAGGTTAGGAAAACTTACCACTTTCTTTCTCCAATCTTTTGGGTAAATTATGAAAAATTAAGTTTGAGCAAGGTTTCTCCAAATCTCCATCAAAACTCATCAACAATGGAAGCCCTCTTCTTCCTCTCTCCTTGGATGACCTTCAACCTTGCTTCTCTTCCTTTCACTTTTGTTTTTGTTCTCTCACATTTACCCTCTCAAACATTCTCACGGTTATCTTCAAGTGAAGCAAAAATTCTTACTTTATTCTTTTTATACTTACTTAATGCTTTACACATGTCAATGTCTTAATAGTTGTCTCTAATGACTAATTATCATTTAATAAATGATGCTTAACCCTTAAGAAAGCCTTTAATTGGCCATTAGGTATGACTCACTAACCCACTCACACCATTATACACAAAAAGACCAAAATGCCCCTTAATGAGTTTAAATCACCAACTAATCAAAACCACGTTCCGAAAATATTCCACCACCGTCTTATCATCAAATTGATCATGAAATATTCTAATTAGGGTCAATACTTATTAATTAGATGTTTTAAAAATTTTCGAATGGGTTTAAAATCATTAATACCCATTACTTTCCAAAAAGGGCATTTTAGTCATAAACTTTCGCAGCTCCCGAATCCATCCTATTGGACTTATTTTTGATCTGTTTGATTATCATTAAGACTTATTCTGGATATTTTTCATTATGTCGAGGTTGGGTTCTACAAAAATTTACTATTCATCCAAAAATATTATTCATTAAAAATCAAAATTTTTATTCAATGAAAGGAAAGGTTTGGCGTTTTACATTTATTGGTTAGACAAACTCTGCTCTTATTCCCCTATTGGAAGTATCCATAATTGCAGAAATAAAATTTCCATCTAATCTTGGGTGTCATGGGTAAGATTTGATTTATTTAGTTGCTTCATCTGTTTGTCTTTGTGTGTTATAATTTATAGTTGTCTTTAGTGAAGCATAAATTTCTAGATATTGTATATCTCTTCCACTATCATGATCTGCAGAAAGTAAAGAGGGCAGTTACCTCTAAAGCTCCATCACTCCAATGCTTATCAGCAACAGTTTTTAATCTAGACTGAGCTTTGTTCTTTAAGATCTGCAAAAAGGAAAAAATAAAAAAAAGGTTTCAACAGTGACTTGAAGTTACATATCTTTATTAACAAGTCAATACTTAGCATGCAGATGTACATACAGTTGCAATATGATTAAGTCGTTCAGCTTTCTTCTTTACATTACGGTCAATTTTCTCTGTATCCTCTCTTGCCCGAGCTATGTGGTACAAGGATTATAAGGTGCAACAACAAAACAAGCAACAAAATGTAAAATACTCATATTCACACTGAAAAGAGAAAAGTGTTTCAAATTCACTGAATCAAAAGAATTTACCATCAAGTTTGAGAAATCCAGACCCAAGAATAGCAACATCTTTACGTGCACGGGCATTCAACCTCATAATCCCACTAAACAAAATTGGAGAAACAGTAAGTACAGAATTCAAACGGCATGGTATCTACTACAAAAATGAAATTGAAACGTCCTGAAGTGTGCGTGGAATGTGCCAAGACACAACCTCTTCAAACCTTGGTCATTAAACATTTCAGCAATTCACTTTGACAATTTGAGAAAATTTAAGATATTAATAAAAGCTTCTTTTTAAGTAAATGTTAAGCCCCACCATTTATAATACAAACAGCTCAACGCTAACGTAACTCCTGATCTTCATTGAAATTATTAAAAAGACAGACTAGGAAATTGCATACTTCTCTCCTAAATTGGGACATTACACATATGGTAATTAATGGATTTATGATCTTTTTTTGCAAGCAATATAGAATAGAAAAATGGAATATATAAACTTACCGTGAAAGCAAGATAATGTCATTACGAGCCCTTTCATTTACAAATTTCGCATCATTGCATACGAATTTACAGGCTTCAGCTAAGCCTTGACTTGAATGAATAATTCTCCCAAGGATGATTGGATGCTCATCTTCATCTTCTCCTATCTGTGAACTGACACATGAGGCATCCTGTATTAAAATTTTGAAGCATGGGCTATGCTCTTAATGATATGGTACAAACAGAAAGTGTCACAGAAAGTCAGAATATAAGAAAAAGAAATGCAGACACCTTTTCGAACATAGATAAGAAGACCATTTCAAGTATAGTGATATTAAAAGAAAACTGATATGCCTAAAAAAAAGTTCATTATATGCCACTCATTTGGTAGGAAATAATGGTGAATATTGACATTAATGTGGATAAAAAAATATATGTACAGATGAACATCCATTTGTCATATAAGTGGAATTGTGACTTTCTATTAAAAGGAATACTTCATATGCTCATGCTCTACTTGCTTATCCAAGTAATAAGACCAAACTAAAATTATAGGCAATGGACTGGAGGTCTACACTATTTATTTTATGAGTAAGATGTGACATTTTTAATGATTCTCTGCCATGAATTTAGGTCATGCAAATTCTGCGTTTCCTAGACTTTAACATGTTAGTCATCATTATGGTCACCCCGAGATAAGAAACAATCATAATCTTTGTCCATAAAAAATCTAAAAATAATGTGCAAAATTATTATATTTTAAGGATATAATTATGTGAAAATTTCTTCAATTGTAATACAGATAAGATCATATCTAGAGATTAAGCATTTTGATTTTAAAACATACAAGATAATTTCCCAACAATATCTGATTTCTAGCATGATGGGGATGCTATCCTTTTACAATACTAATTTAAGCACTTGCGAAGAAGAATGGCAGATTGGGTTTCGTTAAAATTTCCTGAGCAATAATCATGCATGCATTTCGCTGCATTCTGATTATTGAAGCTTCCATGCAATTGTCTTATGGTCTATTGTTTTAGAGAAAAAGTAAGATGAAGACCAATACTACACCGCAAACCCATCTGTTCATCATTTCAGTGAAGACTCAGGGGTGTCACTCTAAGATCAGAAAGATTATACAATAAGTAATCAGCACTTGTCCATCAAAATGCCATGACCACTCACATGATGCATAAAGAGCTTGGAAACATAAATATATGCTATATTTATAGAAAGCTAGACTAACGAGAAAAAGTGTTTCATTTGAAATACACCACTTAGCTACAAAAAGCGAGACAATCTTCCTATTAGCTATTGAAGGGGAGGCTAAGGATAGATGAGGAGTGCTCTATTTGTCGGCATGGGAATCTATCTTCTATTTCAACAAAATGAAAGAACTTCCTAACATCCATTTTTTTGGCTGGAGAAGTTCATTCAAAAATGACAATTGACCCTTATTAAATTATTTTGTCTTCTAAGATCTCATACTAACATCTTGATGCGCTGATTTACTTTCATCCTCAAAGTTGGCATGAAAAAGAATTGAAAAACGCAAACAAATAGGACTTGAGTAATCTGAAAAAAATGAAATTTAGCTAGTAGTTTAAAAGTCACCTCGATACATCAGCACAATCACTGTAAGGTCCAGCACTTTCTTTTTTTTCAGTCCCATGAGTTTGCATAGATCGGCATAGCATGGAATATCTCCTAGAGATGGTGAAACTAATTAGTTGCCCATGTGCGGCCAACAATCCTTCACCACAAAGCCCAAATTTCTCTGCAAAGAGATGCACACCACTTGGATGCCGAGGCTCAAGTCTTTGATTTACAGGATGCAGTTTACTTGGCTGCATTGACAAAGCAACACTATAGGCAATTCCATTTGTTTCAGAGGTAATTCTCCCATGAGTCACAAAACCACTCTTAGGAACCTTTATTGCATTCATAGCCACAGGAGAGATCAAGACAAGAAAGACACAACAGCAGAGAGCATTCTCCTTTCAGCAGCTAAAAGCTCAAGTACGAATAAGAATAGAGTTAGATGCTAAATACTGCAAATAGATTCTAATTATTAAAAAAAAAAAAAAACAAAGTATCATTACCAGCTACCACAACATCTTTATAACATGATTCGTTGATTCTAAAGAATTTCAAACATCATATGGGGATAAAAATTGAAACACAAACATGCATATGAACTAGCACATCAAGAACTTCTACTATGCATTTTTTCTTTTCCATTTTTACTTAGGTCGAACACTTCGGATCAAGAATAAGCTATGGGTTCCCCTTCCTGCTTGTAAAGTTTCAACCACTGTCGAGGATGAAGCTAACTAGACAACAATCATATCTTCCCCACCATCAAGGCATGTTCAAATGATCTAATTTCTTACAATTCAGTCACCTCATCGTGATTACCTGTTCACCGGAGACCTGGGGTGTGGTGGCTGTCTTGCTTTCAATTAATCTTTTATCTCAGGTCCCTATTCTGATTCGTAACAAAGAAAAATGAACCGGATTAAGTTCTAAATATCCATTTCACAACAAAGGCTTAGTCCAATTTCCGTGGTCATCAACAATCAATCAGCAGTAAAGAAGCTAACTTCAAATTTTGAAGCCAAACGTAACAGGTGCAGAGGACAATAAGCAAAAGAACCCAGGTAGGAAAATGGAGGGAAGAGCGCACACAATTCAGAAGAACTAAAAGTCGCGTTTAGGAGAAAAATGAAGCAAGTAAAAGAAAAGAGAAGTGAAACAGCAGGAATTGATGAGAACCTGAAAGGAAGCATGCGTGTTGGTAGAGAAGTGAAGAAGACGCAGAAGTTAGCAATTGTGTGAGAGAGAAAGATGGCCAACAAAATAGGAAGCAAAAATCTGCAGCCACAACCAAAGCCTGTGGCCCAGTGGACGCCAACACTACGCTCCAAAACCATAAAACAAAAGGTCTTCGTTGTTAGTTAAAGTGGTTTTACTTTTATAATTTACGTATTCTTTTGTATAACTAAGATTTAATATATTATTTTAATTGCTCCATTTTTGTATCTGAACTGAAGTCTAAACTCTTCAACTTTTTATACAAATACGCAGGATATATTTTTCTGCGGGAGATATTTTTCTATCTTTTAATTATTTCCCAAGCTAAAAAATTAACAGTCATCAAATTTTACTATCAAAATCTATCGTTTGGTCTCTTGTGCCCCTTTCCGAAAGCTAATTGTTGGATTACATCGGGTTAGATCACTAACTTTGATACGGAAGCAAATTAATCTTTATGTCACTTTCTGTCTACGTGGTTTTAGTCACAGTCACGAATACAATCTTCTCAGTGGCTACTAGAATCCCGTAAGGATCACGCCTCAAATCTTAATCACTCATATGGTCAATATGTGAGAGGATTGGTATATTGAGAGACTTTAGGGCTTTTCTTTTTCAAAAACTGTCATCCTCAGCAGTCTCATTTAATCCATTTAAATAGGACGTTCCCCTACAGTTATTTTCTCAACTGCTCCCAAACAAATAGGAGAGTATCTAGGCACTTAATCAACCACTCCTTAAGTGACTGTTGTGGCCGTTACAAAAAATGCAACATCTCCCACTCAGCCACATAAATCATGTCCATCACAAAGCAGATTCATACTAATTTATTTCTCAAGTTTTATACAAGAAATGAGGTGTGTGACCAAAAATTAATTAGTAGTGTTATATTAAGCCACCATCTACCTAACATAACACTTTCATAATAGCGATGCCCCAAATC
>JANJEY010000002.1:36537787-36557651 GCA_024703695.1 Erythroxylum cataractarum | reverse complement strand
TTTGCGTTGTCGAAAAAAGAAATTCAACCAAAATATTAGTTAATTATTTCCCTAGCTAATTGTAAATTCATTTTCAACACTTGGGTTCTAAATTCCACAATGGTTTGCGTTGTCGAAAAAAGAAATTCAACCAAAATATTAGTTAATTATTTCCCTAGCTAATTGTAAATTCATTTTCAAGGAAAGACTAAAGACCATGCGGCCCACTCCGACTAATTTAAAATCTTGACTGGCCATAGATATAGATTTCGTGTTTGATATTTAATGTATTTCAGTGGTCGCATCGCATGAGTGTTTCCCCGCAATTTCGAAGAACAAATTCTCACCCAACAATCATGACCAATAGCTTTCGGATGTTGCCACTTAGCAAGGGTATGTGTATCCAGTTCAAAACAGAATAAATAAAATTAAGGGAAATTTTATTATTATGAGATATTACATAATCAATAATGTATGTCATGTAATTTCTTATTTTATCATTATCGATATCTCTAAATTAAATTATTCTACAACATAATAAATATTTATGGTATATAAGAATATAACGATGGAGCCAAATTCAGAAGTACAAGTTAGAAGAATAAGTCTTAATAAAATTCAAAATTGTTTTAAATTATAAAAACAAGTCTTGATACAAAAATTATTATGGAATTACATTTGTTTGATATTGAATCTAATTATATCCATTCATCTTAAAAGCTCTAATATAAAAACTCGAAATAAAGTTTTGTGATAGAGAGAAAGGATAGTAATAGATATTATAAAACGGCAAAATTTTTTGAGGGATTTTGGATTCGGTCTTAAGTTTTTTAAATTTTCAATTAATTGATCAACTTTTTATAATCTTAACAATTTAGTTCAAAATGTCAATTCTATTGCTAATAAATTTAGAATTTCTTTGAGAGTGTTGATTTGGATCTATTGACAATATTATGAACGTTACATTGAAGAGAAAGAGAGGCATATTAGGCGACTCCATGGAGTTATTCTGTTTTGGACAAATTAGATGATTTTGTAAAATGATCTTATTAGGAAATATAAATTAGGGTTTTGTGTTTCATTGATAAAGTAAAAATGTTTTAATTATGTAGATTTATATTTGGAGTTAAATACTTTTAAAATTTATTATTCTTACATTCACACTTTATTTTGTATTACTATTTACTATTTTATCTTTTTTTTTTTTGACATTCTCCTTCCTCCTAATATCATTTTTAGTTTCCCATTAAGAAAAATTCATGCAAAATAAAAAATGAACAGGCAAGAATAAAATTGAAAATAAGAAAAACAAAAAATATGCAACCTAGAGTGGGTGTGTGTTAATAATAATTCACGGAAACAAGCTGATGTAGATTCCAATCTACATCAAAGAATAACAAGTGAGATGAAAATATTATGTTATAGACATAAAAAGAACGCATGGTAGACAAGTCAGAGTGTATGAGATGTGAGTTGGGGAGTGACGGCTCTTTGAAGGACTAGAGAACCACTCAGGTCATCAGGTGGCCTCTAGTTTAATGGCGGCGGCTTCTCTTTCTATTCTAGTCAACAAACATATGCGAAGTTGTTGTGAATTTATGTTTTAATGTCTTAGTAATATTTCATCAGACAAATTTTTATTAGTTTGTTTTAGAATGTGGAAAGGTCAATTCTAAATTGATTAGTGGGCATGGTCCAAACTTGGATATTAAAAAAAAAAAAATTTAAGTAATCCTATTCCTTGCTCCAGTCGAAAAGTTGCTTAAACAATTTTTGAGTTATGATTTTAAAAAAATATATAACGAGATTGAATGTGAAGATCGTTGAACAAAATGTTTTATACGTATAATGAGGTCACTAGTTACTAATCTAAATTAAATGGTGTAACGTGCATCATAACATAGCCTTATTTACATTCAGATCCTATAAATCTAATTACAGAGAGCAATTATGAAGACCGTCAATTTTTAAGAGTTGCCTTGTCTGACTGATTTTCGTATTCCAGATCTAACTTTAGTGGGTGTAATGTAATATATATATATATATATATAGGTGTAGTAGTCAAAAAACAGGTACTAAAAATTAAAAACATTTATCAGACATTGACTAACTTACAAAAACCTTAGAAATTCTACGTTGAAGTGAGAAAAAAGAGTAGTTAGTCCAATTTGGATGCTTTGGTGAGAGAAATGGGGCATGAAGTAAATGCGTCATTCATTTGACCATTTGGATATTATCTTAAAACAATTTTGAACAAGCAAAAGTCAATTATTGAAGTTTTTTATTTATTTATCCACGAGGTGTTCTAGGTCATTCTCAACTATAAGAAGACACATTTAAATCATTTACACTCAAACTAATTTTCGCTCAAACTGAATAAGTTCTATACACGAGGTAAAACTCTAACCGTAAATTTTGGTTGGGTCGATTGCACTAGACCTAAGCCCAGACTCATAACGGCGCATGGACCGATTGACCCATCCTTGATAATTGACCTAATTCCTATAAGTACTAGCTATATAAATTCATTAACTCATCATAAAAAATGTACGACTTTCGAGAACCCTAATATTCTTTATTCACTAACCACCAAAACTCTCACAAGAGATTGACTTGAGCGTCAGAGAGGCCTACCGGCAGTCAACCCTCGGAGTGTCTTTATTGTTTTGTAAGTATCTCTGAGCCAAAATCAACCAATCTTATGGATCCAAGCAGCAGCGCCCAACCCCATCAAAATTAGATAGAACCAGATTTAAATAGCTACATACATGAGATAAGTTCCAACCCACTGTCTCACTTAAATTAGAAAAATCTTACGTAGAGATTTTATCGAAGTTTTAATTGCAAGTTATAACCAATGTTGTCAGAACCGAATTCCGGTTTTCCAGGAACTTCCTGTACTTTTGCAGTGCGAATTTCTAAATTACACAAATACTCCATCTGATTCATAATAAGAGTCATTTTAGAAAAATACACGCTTATTAAGAAAACTAATAAAATTATAGATATACCTTTATTAATATTCCCATAAAATTATCTCGGTAATCAGTATCTTAAATAAAATTGAGAAAAATTGCCTTGAAATTGTGATCTGTATAATTAAGATAAGAGAAAAATGAAAGGTTAATTTTGAAAAAAAAGTTATAAACATACATACAAAGTCAAGAATGACACTTATTTTTAATAATTAAAATATATCTAAAACGACTCTTATTATGAATCGGAGGGAATATATCTTAATAAATTAAAGTAGCCTTGTTGCGGGTCCGCAAGTTCTTCATATTCCATAAATCACTCCTTGTATCGAAGAAATTTTTGTTTAAATATCAAATGTTTCTATACATACCATTTATAACAAATGCGATCAATATGAAAGTTTACTATAAAGATTTGATACTCGATTCTAGGGTTTGATAACCACAAAACAAACGAACCTATTTATCTATTTTGTTATATAACAGATTAGAATTAATTTCATTACAAATTGTGGTAAATATAACTCTCTCTCATACTAGCAACCATAATCATTAGTCATAACCTTCTTGGTTGATTATGAGATTACACCTGAAAAAATACATGTTTCAGCGAAAATGTAGCTCCATCGCCTCCCACCTCACCTTTACAGATTTTCTGAGCCATACTAAGGATAATGGAACTTGAAGAAGGAAAGAATGGTTACCAAGAAGATTAAGTTGTAACATCAATCATATTCTTCAACTCACGACTTTTGGGCGCCAGCCAGTAACAACATCCTCGGGGAGAGCTCGAGTTTTAATGAATGAATCCTTTGAGAAAATAGCCTGCAATATAGGGCATTCAACACCAGCAGAAACTCTAGCAAAGTCCGCATTATAAAGAGCAGCACATACTAAAACCATCAAGCACATACTAAAACCATCAATTGATGCATGGTGCAAAACATAATCTAGTGCAATGTTTAAGAAAACACTAGCTGGTTATTCTTCCTGCATATAAAAACTTTATCAGCTGCTAAAATGAATGATAAACCTACACGAATCATTTATTCCAAGCATAGGTAAATGAAAAGCAAGAGAGGCTTCTTTTAGAACTATTGGCCAACCACCTGTGGCCGTTCAAGTTAAACTGCAATTAGTAGAACCAACCAGAAATTGACCGCCTAATCATCCCCACAATTCAGGTCATGTGGCAGCTCAAGTTAAACTGCAATTAGTAGAACCACCCAGAAATTGCAGGATGCCTAATGATCCTCGCAATTCAGGTCACGGTGGGTGCATAGATAGTAGAAGAGGGCATACATGTCGAAATGGGCTCAATTTTACAAAATAAAGTAAAATGCAAGCAATGATTAGATGGTATATCAAAAGAAAGTCTTAAGGTCTTGTGAAGCTGAAAGGAACCTTAATTTGACATAATCCCGAGTAAGTTCAGGCGCATGTATTGTGTTGCAGGAGACAATCAGATGTTTTGAGTTAATATATATCATGCATTTCACTCTCTCCCCTCGTAATCTCTCATTCTTTCCATCTTTTCTCTCCTTTCTCTACTGATAAACAGGAAGCCTAGAAGGGGTGGCAGGTGGCTGGTGGCTGGGGAAAACAAGAGAGACACAGATATTGAGAATTATTTCCCGCCTCCTGCATCAGTATTTTATAAGAAGACAATTTTAACTTGAGGGAAAAGGGTCAGCAATCACACATTCAAAGTATACAAAGTCTTAGGAGACTTAGGTGTTTCTGTAAAGAAAATTTAGTGCCTTGAAGTATCAAACACCAGAAATCTCATCACATGGTGTTTGAATCTATCATTTCCATCTAATGGATTTCATATATGGGAGACAATACAAGATCCTCAAGTGGAGACTAGGAAATGAATCCAAGAATCTTAAACCTCCTTTTTTTGTTCACTTTTACAAGACTTCATCTGGTAAAATTACAAATTTACAGCATCTCTTTTTGGACTTCATGCAGCTATTAAAAGGCTTATAGGCATGGCCCAATTCACTTATTACTGCATTTCCATTCTAACCGCTAAGATGATCCTATATTTGGAGAAGCTTCCATTGAAACCATCGTAACTCTCTAACCAGTAATGTTTAAATACTCTACTTCTTAGAGGAACCAAAAGTGGCCAGTACATTAACTTTACGAGAAATATTGACAAGTAACTAGAACCATAAAAGAGAGAGATGAAGGATATTTATGCTTACTCACTTACTGCAGAACTTACATTGTTGTACATTCAAAAAATGCCAATTAAAGATAGGAAGTCAGAGACAGCTAGTTACCATTATATGTCACATAATGATATGGCTTTTATAGAACATACCTTCATGTAAGACTTGACAAATGAAAGAGACTCCGGAATTGACCATTTCTTGTAGTGCCCCAGAGCAATCTCTAAATGATACAACTTTGGTCCAAGGGATAAATCAGCAGCAGAAACCTTTTCCCCATTGATAAAAGGACCCTTCAAAAAGCAATCAAAGATAGATCATACGTCTGCTGACAAGCGACTCCCAAGCTCAATAAATAATAGGATTCCCATCAAAGCTACATCCATTAAAGGCAAATGTCATGCATGCCATGACAGCAATCATATATATGAACCCAGACATGTTTGAATAAGTCTGTAGAACGATAAGTGTATAAGGTCAGAAACTTGATCAGCTCTTGCCTTCATAGGGTGCATATAATGCAATCTGATAAGATACTATATTCCAGGACTACAGTTATAGAAAGCTTCACAGTGCAAATAAACTGTAATAAATAACTACGGTCTTGTTATCAAATTTTATTCACAAAACTATGAATTCTGTTAAATATAACTTTTTCTCCTTTCTCATCCTGAACTTTTCCTTTTCTTCTTTCCTTTTCCCTGGACAGTCTTTTGATACTCATGCCATTGTGCATTGTAGCTAAGTGGTAGATTAATATGGATAGGTGGTCAGCTAATGATGTCAATGGAGCTGCTTTTTAGGTGTGTGTGAAAGAGGAAATGAAATGAGACTTTTCATGCAATTTGCTTAGCTATAGGCCTGAGTAGCTGAGATCTGTGATAAACGGCATGCTAGGCATTGTTGTATAACTCTGCTTGAGACACTGATTGTCAAATGGGACAAAGCACAAAAATAACTCTGGTCCAATTCAATTGGCTTTTCAACTCCTAAATGACAGTTCATATAGTTCTTTAGGCCAAGATGAGAAATCAACAAGCTCTAGAAAAGTATGAGTCCAACATGTACTAGAAGTTGACTTTCCCAAAAAGGAACTTCTAATCTACAGGAGATTTACACAAAGTGGGGATAATCAACACTATGTTATACACAAAGGACATGTTTGCGAAATCTATCTATGAGCAGATGAGATAGTGTTGGCAGTGAGATAACTTGAAAGCACAATGTCAAAAATCCCACACTGAGCAAGTAAAGAATGCTAAAATAGTTTATAAATATTTTGCAAACCTCCTTACAACCTTTAACTAAGCAGCTTTAAAAATAGAAAAATAATTCATAAAAATCTGCTCCTAAGTAACAAAATTGTCTTCTAAAGATCCTGACTTATTCTGTCCAGCTTTTCCACACTCCCCCTCAAGCTGGGTTATGGATATCAATAATACACAGCTTCAAGTTGTCAAACTTGTATCTGGGTAGTGCTTTTGTGAAAAATATCTGTTGTTTGCTGCCTAGTAAGAACACAGGAGAGCTTGAGTACGCCTTGCTCAATTTTTCCTTGCCAAAATGTCAACCAATCTTGACATGCTTGGTTCTATCATGACAAACTGGATTCCTTGCTATCTCAATGGCAACTTTGTAGTCGCTCCACAAAGTTATTGGAATTAGATTAATTACTCTCAGTTCCTCCAGCATCCTCCTAAGCCAAATTCCTTTGCAAATCCTACGACACATTGCCCTAAATTATGCCTCAGCACTACTTGCAACTACAGCTTGTTTTCCACTTTTCCATGTAACCATATTACCCCAGACATATGTGCAATACCTTGTAGTAGATCTACAATCTGTTAATGAACCTGCCCAGTCTACATCGGTGAAAATATTTACTCGATCTATAGATTTCCCAAAGAAAAGACCTTTTCCTGAACTTTGTTTTAGGTATCTTAAAATCTGAAGAACAACCTCCAAGTGTTTTTCTGTTGGCTGATTCATGTATCTACTCACCTTTCCTACAAAAAAAACTTATATTTGGTCAAGTATGTGAGAGGTAGGTTAGTCTTCCCACTAGTCTTTGGTATCTCCCTTTATCTATCAGCTTCCTTCTTCTTCCATCAAGTGATTCACCGTAAGGTCCATAGGAGTGAGAGTCGAGTTACAATCTAACATGCCTATCTCTTTCAATAGATATAGGATATATTTTCATTGTGCGACTAAAATTTCCTGTTGTGAGCAATTTATCTCCATTCACAAAAAATACTTGTCCCAATCCCAAATCTTTGATTGCAAATTCACCAACTAGAACCTCTTTCAGAAACTTGATTTCTTCTAAGTGATCACCCATTAGAATGATATCATTTGCCTACACTATAATGATTGCTTTCTTTCCTTCACTAGAGAATTTAATAAACATAGTGTGATTTGTTTGACATTAAGTGAATTCGCACCTTTTTACAACTCGAGTTAATTTTTCAAACCACGCCCAAGGTGATTGTTTGGGGCCATAAAGTGATTTTTGTGAACAGCTCTATATTATATTTATTAGAGAATGTAGTACATATATACACATGAATAGGAAAACTGAATAGGATAGAGGATCTATACAAATACAAGAGATAATCCTAAGATAATGTTTATCCCTAAGATAATGCTATTTAATCTATATAATTTGATTACAATCAAATTACCACAATATTATGTGATAATACCGTATCTTGACCACACTCCACCTCAAGTTGGATCATAGATATCAATCATGTCTAACTTGCTGATACATTCTTCAAACACTTGTCTTTGAAGTCCTTTGGTAAATACATCTATTGTCTGCCTCTTCGTTGGTACATAAGTTAGGCATATTGTCCCATCTTCTATCTTTTCCTTGATAACATGTCGATCAACTTCAACATGCTTTGTTCGCTCTTGGTGGACTGGATTGTGTGCCATACTTAGGACTGCCTTGTTATCACAATCATGCTTTATAGGTGACTCAAAATTGATTCCCAATTCTGTCAGCACTCTTTTTAACCAGAGACTTTCACAAATCCCTTTTGCAACTGCTCTTAGTTCAGCTCCTGCACTACTCTTGGCTACGACCTTTTGTTTCTTATTTTGTCACGTGATCAAATTTCCCCACACGAAAGTGCAATATGCAGTAGTTGATTGTCTATCCTCTTTTGAACTTGCCAATCTGAATCAGTATATATTTCAATTGTTCTTTGATCTCCCTTTTTCAATAATAATCCTTTCCCAGGAGTACCCTTTAAATATCATAAAATCTTATAAACTACCTCAAAATGCTTCCTCTTTGGTGCATGCATGTAGCGACTTGCAACACTCACGACAAAAGCAATATCTGGTCTAGTATGAGACAAATAAATTAGCCTTCCCACTAGTGTCTGGTATTCTTCACAGTTAACCAATTTATCTTCTTCATCTTCAAACTTTGTACTTTCAATTGGGGTGGTGCTTGGCTAACATCCTAACATTCCTGTCTCCTTCAAGAGATCAAGAATGTACTTCCTTTGTGAGATGTAAATCCCTTTATTTGATCTAGCTACTTCCATGCCAAGGAAATACTTCATTTCTCCTAGTCTTTAACTTCAAATTCTTTCCTCAAAATTGACTTGAGTCTTGTAATTTCCTCTGCATCATCACTAGTTACAACAGTGTCATCTACATACACAATCAAAATTGTCTTCTTACCTTCTCTAATTCTGAAGAACATTGTATGATCTGACCGAGGTTGTGTGTATCCTTCTATTTTTAGGACTGGCAAATCTTTCAAACCAAACTTGTGGTGATTGTTTTAGCCCATATAGGGATTTTCTTAGTCTGAATACTTTGTTTCCTCTTCCTTCCTCATCAAACCCTGGAGGAAGTTTCATATACAGTTCTTCCTTTAGTTTGCCATTCAAGAAAGCATTTTTAATGTCAAGTTGTTGAAGGGGCCAGTTGAAGTTAGCAGCTAAAGATAGCAATAGTCTAATAGTGTTTAGTTTAGCCACAGGTACAAATGACTCCTTGTAATCCATCCCATAGGTCTGAGTATAGCCCTTTGCTACCAATCTAGCTTTATACCTCTCAATGGAACCATCAGCCCTATATTTGACTGTGAATATCCACCTACACCCCACGGGTTTCTTCCCCTTTGGCAGATCATCTTCTTCCCACATTTCATTCTTTTCAAGTGCTCTTATTTCTTCAAAAACTGCTTCTCTCCATTTTGGAGCTTTAAAAGCTTCTTGGATATTATTGGAGATGTCAATTCTATCCACATTAGCAACAAATGCTTTATATTGAGAAGATAAGAGCATCATAAAAGACAAACCTCTCAATCGGGTGCATGGTACATGATCTAGATTTATTTCGTAAAGCAATTAGCAATTCTAGATTTGTATTGTCTTCTTGTTCCTAACTACCCTGAGCTTCTTCGACAGGAACCTGCATTGGTTCAGAGAGCTTCAAGAACAGGGAGTGTACTACTTATTTTCTTCTTCTGAGAGTACATTTTGAGTGTATGGTCAGGCATGGCTACTTTTGTATCAGGATTTGTCTCTATAGGAGATGCATTGGACATAAGCATTAGGATAGGTTCAGGAACAGATGTACAAGGAGGTTCAGGCTGAGATTCATCACCAAACTCACTCCAATACTCCCCCTGAATCGAATACTTGGGATAGAAGGAATCTGTCTCAGAAAAAGAGACATCACAACTAACAAACAACCTTTTTGATATAAGATCCTAGCATTTATACCCTTTTTGTGTAGCAGGGTAACCCAGAAACACACATTTTTTGGCTCTTGGATCAAGTTTGTTGTGTGAATAACTGTGAATAAAGACTGTACACCCAAAAACCTTCAGAGGAAGGTTAGTTTCAAGATAGGTGGTACTATGGATTTCTTGAAATTTTTGAAGAGGTGTTTTGAAAGAAAGAACACGACTAAGCATTCAATTAATAAGGTAGATTGTAGTAAGGATAGCATCCCCTCAGAAGAATTTTGGAACAATGCTAGTGAATATCAAAGCCCTAGCTACTTCAAGAAGGTGTCTATTTTTTTGCTCAACAATCCCATCTTGTTGAGGACTATTGACACAACTACTTTTGTGGACAATTCCATGTTTTTAGAAGAATGTAATAAGATTTTGATTAAAATATTTAGTACCATTGTCAGTACGAAGGGCTTGAATACTTGTTTGAAATTGATTGTTTATCATATGATAAGTTGATGAACACGGTAGGGACTTCAATTTTATCCTTCAAAAGAAACACCCAACGCAAACGAGTATGATCATCGATGAATGTAATGAAACACTTTGAATTGGTTCTATTAGTAACACGAGATGGGCCCAAAGATCACTATGGATAAGTGAAAAAAGGCTTTGTGGGTTTGTATTTAGACCTTGTAAAAGAAATTCTTTGATGCTTAGTAAATTCACAATCATCATATTGAACACAAACATCTTTATTTATTGAAATATTTGGAAACAATCGTAACATATACTAGAAGTCTAGATGACCTAACCTTTAATTCCATATCAATAGTTCATCATTCTTAGGGACAATCACACTATTACCCAAGTTATAAGGAGTAGAATGATTTTCTTCATCTTCAAAATAGTACACTCCATCTACATCTTTAGCACTGACAATCATCTTCCCAGATGACAGGTCCTATATAATACAATGACTAGGGAAAAATGAGCACTACAATTAGCTTCTATTATCAATTTACTAATTGAAAGGAGGTTACAGTCTAGATTCGGAACATGTAGAATAGAATTTAATTTCATAAAATCTGTTACTTTGATATCTCCTTTTCCTGCAACCGAAAAAGAATCACCATTTGCTACCTTAACCTTTTCATGCCCAGTATAAGGAAAATATGAATGAAACAAGTTATAATCATCTGTCATATGGTCTGATGCTCCAAAATCAACTATACATTTCTTCCTACCGCATGACGATAAAAAAGCTTGTATGATATTACCTCTCAAGGTAGCATTGGCAACTGTACTTTGTCTTCTATTGGTGGCTGTCATTTTGTAGATTCTTTAGTATTTCCAATAATTTCCCTAGTGAAATAGTCAGCTCACTAGCTTGTTGTTTCTAACCATCTTCAGATATTTCTGTTCCCCCTTCACTAGATACTTGATAGCCTCGGTTTTTTCCTTTTCGTGGTTTCCAATCTGGAGGCTTTCCATGGATGTCCCAGCATGTGTCTTTGGTGTGACCACTGTGTTTGCAATGCTCACACCAGTTCTTCTGACCCTTCTTACTAGATTCACCATGGGACATCAATGTAGACACTTCATTGGTAGGTATTGGAGACAAATTTTGTTCTTCTTCTTGACTCCTTTTAGCATAATTTTCCTCCTTGTTGCTTCCCTCCTAACTTCAGAAAAAACTTCTTTAGCTATCGGTAGAGGAACTCTACTTAGGATTCTACCATGGACATCATCCAATTTTTTGTTGAGACCAGTCAAGTACGTTTGAACGACGGTATCATGACGTTGATAAGCCATGACGAGACCATGAAGTTGTCTATCTCCCACTGTTGCGCAGCTTGCGAGTTCATTGGGTTTGGAAGGTTTCAATCTCCGACAATAAAGCTTAGCTTCCCGCATCCTCCAATGGCAAGTTTCATAGCTTGAGCCCACTCCTAATAGTTTGTTCCATTCAGTTTGTCAGAAATGAAGACAATTGAAGCTCCTTTACGACTAGCGGTCATCAACGACTGACCTCCAGTCTAGTCTGGATTTGCCGTGGAGGATCCCTCAAGATTGGAAGCCATTTCTTGACTTGCCAGGGTTGACTCCTCAGTTTCATTATGTCTTTTACACGTCTCTAATACCATGTGAATAAGAGCTATTTTGCTCTATATTATATTTCTTAGAGAATGTAGTACATATATACATGAATAGGAATACCAAATAGGATAGAGGATCTATACAAATACAGGAGAGAATCCTAAGATTATGTTTATCCCTAAGATAATGCTATCTAATCTATATAATCTGATAACAATTAGATTATCACAATATTATGTGATAATACCGTATCTTGACCACAATTTCCTTAGCCTAAGTACCTTTCCAAAACCTTCATGTGTGTCAAGAACAGGAGGAACTTCCATGTATACTTCTTTCTGGGTCACTGTTTAAGAATGTGTTCCTTATGTCTAATTGATGCAATGGCCACCCTAGATTTGGTGCAAGGGAGAAAAGAACACGAATAGAGTTGAGTTTTGCAAAAGGAGCGATCTCCTCACAATCAAGACTCTAGGATTGTGTAAACCCCTTGGCAACTAATCTAGCCTTGAATCAATATATGCTTCCATCTGTGTTATACTTGACTGCAAATATTCAATTGCAACCAACTACCATCTTTCTAACATGTAGTTTTATCTAGTCCCAAGTCTGGTTCTTCTGTGAAGCCTTCACTTCCTCCATAACCACTTCCTTCCATCCAAATTGTTCTAGAGCATCTTGAATATTTTTAGGAATCTATATTTCACTCAAACAAGTAGTAAATGCCATGTAGTTAGGAGACAAGTTGACATAAGACACAATTTTCAATCAAAAATAAAGCGCATGATCGTTTTTCTTTCCTTAGAGCAATAGGGAGGTCCAAATCATTGAAATCATTTGCACAATCGAATGTAACAGAATCATTACCTAAGTGGTGTTGTGGGCTTAGGATGGCTTCTTGACAATGTTATGGATGAGTGTAATGCTTAGTCTCCTTTTGATCTTTCTACCTTCTGGAATAGACAATTGGCTCTTTCTCTTTTGTATTCTTTTGGACATCAAGAATAGAAGGATTAGGGCTAGGTATATTAGGCACTAGAATTAAACTTGGAGCAAGACCGAACTAGGAATACTAGGATCCATAGACTAAATCTGATATTCCTCCGTAGAAATCTCCCCTTGAATATTGGATCTGGAGTAGAATGGTTGCTCGTCAAAGAATTTAACATTCATGGTGTTGTACAACCGTTTTGTGACTAGAGAGTAACATTTATACCCACTTTGATTTGAGGAATATCGTAGAAAGATACCCTTAATGCATCTAGGATCAAGATTGTTATGATTTTGGTGATGAATATGGACAAAGGATGTACAACAAAAAAAAAAATAGAGGTAAATTGGTCATGAACTAAATATAGGGTTAGGTGGTGATGAGAGAATGATATGGAGTTTGAAGGTTTGGGATATGAGATGCAATTCGGTTAATCAAATATGTATCAATCATAACTGCTTCCCAAGTTTTTGGAACATGTATTATCAACATTAGTGAAGTGTTTATTTTCCTTTCTACTACACCATTTTGTTGTAATGTATCAACACAAGAACTAAGATGACTAATACTGTCTTCACTAAAATATTTCCCAATTAGTTTTGCAAACTTAGACTTCGGTTTGAAACTAGTTTTCAATCATCTTGTAAAAAATCTAAAATAGTTGTCCCACCTCCAACTTCTCCTTCATTAAGAAGAGTTAATTGATTCAAGTATGATCATCAATGAATATAACAAACCACCTATGTCTTGAATTGTGTTTTACCTTGGATGGTCCCCAAATATCACTATGGGTCATATAAAAAGGATGGGATATTTTGTATGGCTGAATAGGAAAGGACCTTCTCGGATGCTTAGATAATTGACAAACTTGACATTGAAGTCACATATGGAATGAGCTTTTTCAGATACATAAAACTAGGGTGGCCTAACCTATAACTTCATAGCATAGCACTTTCTTTATTCTGAGTTGAGACAGCACACAAGGTTTTTGGTGAAACACATATAAAAGCTTCAGTTCTCAAAAGAAGGAGACTTGCACTCATTTCAGCATTGTCAATCATCCTCCCCGAGCTCAGAGCCTAAAATTCACCCAAAGTAGAATAGAACTTAGTGACACAATTAAGATCCTTTGTGAGTTTGCTAATAGATTGCAAATTGTAGTTCAAGTTAGTCATAAATAGAACTGATTTTAGTTTAATTTCTTCTAATATGGTGACCGAACCTATGCCAGTTACTTTTGAATAGATACCAGCAACAATGCTAACAATGGTCCCCTTTGTGGCTGGTTTGAGTTCACTAAAGGTTATAATATCTCCCATCATGTGGTCAAATACTCCTAAATCAACAATCCATTGTGTAGAATTTTTCCCCACACTTAAAGCAGTGTAGGAGTTACCTCTTTTTTCTATAGTTGTTATACTACTTCCATTAAAATTTTGGATTGAGCTTTGTATCATTTTCTGCAATGCTTCTATTTGTTCTTAGTTGAACGGATTGGTTTCCTCAAGTTTTCGATTTTTTGTCACTGCATTATTCCCATGGTTTGTTTGAAATGATCGCGAGGAAGGTTGCAAATTCGTTAGTTTTTTTACGTATTTTCCCACACTTTTTCTTCGTATGCCCTGGCTTTTTGCAATGATCACACCAAGGATGATTGTTTAGCCTTTGGAAATTACTATTATTATTATATTATTATTATTATTTTTGAAACGGAGGAATCGGCAATTGTTACCTTTTGGATGCGTATTAGGTAAACCTTCGAATTGACGTAATAGCTTACAAATCACGTCAACCGGGTACTCTACACTAAGCAAGTCCTGTGCGATGGGCTTGATCGATAGAGCGTAAGTAGGAGAATCGAACACAAGATCTTTTAGACTCGTGCCCCTCCACGCCACTAACTTGACCACCACCTAGGCGGCTGGAAATTATTGTTGTTTGACTTATTTGGTTGTTTCCCTGAATGATTGGCTATCATCTCGAGAATTGCCACTTTAATGCAAGGACAAATCCTTCTAGATTAGGTTGTCCTATTGATATTCCTAGCATCACTCTTCTTTATACCTCCTCCCTTCGTACTTTTGCAAAAGCCTCACAAACATTGAGCAAAGGTTTGGTGCTGAGGATCTATACACGAACCTCATCAAGTTCTTATTTTAGTCCCAATAAAAACTTGTGAACTCCCTCCTTCTCTTAGATCTTCATCCTCTGCACATCCCCACGAAACATCCTCCAACATATCAAGTTGTTGCCAGTACCAAATTAATTGAATGAAATATTCTGCAAATGATGGCTTACCTTGCTGCAAAAGTAAAAGTATTGTCTTTTATTGAATACATTTCATGGGCTATTTCTCAAATTTCTTTCATTGTCTTGTAATACATTAAGTTTTCACCTGTCTCATCGATCATGTAGTTAGGACATCACTAGATTATTTTCCACCTTCCCAGTTCCAAAGTCAGGGTTGTTTTCCTCCAATTGGATAGTAGCATTGATAAGATAGTTTTTATTCCTTGACCACAAGCCAAAATTTTGGCAATTAAGTTTATGCCTACTAATTGGCATCAAACTATTTTTAGAAACATTGGCATAACAAGTAGGTATGGTCATTTGGACGAAGTTTGGGTTGGATGTGCCACTTTCAAATTCACTTGCCATGACAAATTCGATGAATTTTTTAATCGGTGTGCGATAACAAGAATGGAATAAGGGTTACTTCAAATCTACTCTAATACCACGTAAAAGTTTATTGAGAGTTTTATTCTTGTAAAAACTTATTCAAATAACAACTCTAGTCAGGTATTTAAGAAAAACTTAGTGGCATACTTCATGGTTCTTAAAAAAGATATACCTAAATCAAGTCAAGATTACCTCTTTAATTACAAGGAGATTATCTTGAATTGAATTACAACTCGTCTTTAACCAAGGTGGTTTAAAAATCAAAATATTATTCCTAAGAATCTACTCTTAATTAACATAACTATCTTATAAAAATCTTAACTTATTTTCAATGTTCTAAAAGTTGAACGGAAAATTAAACCGGTAAAATAAGAAATTTAAAATTTGAAACGTTCAATCGAACATAAACCTAGCTAAATATTGAATAAAATTAAAAATTTTGAAATATGATTGAAAAAGATTTTCTTTATCTATCGAAAAATTTGAAGTTTAGTTAAAAAGAGATTTTAATTGATTTATTTTAATTTATAAAAATTTATTAATTTATGAAAATTAATCAATTAATTAATAAACTGATTAATTTTTAACAAGAGCTATTAAAATAAATCAAACTGAACAAAAAAATTGTACAGTTCAAAGTTTTATGATTGAACTGATCAAATCGAATAAGTTTTTTAATCATTGCTTATTTTCGAGCTTTTCCACAATAACCACCATCTCCTTTTGGTCCTTGAACACGGTGAGCTAACATGTTCCTTTAAAGATGCCAAGTTACTAAGGCAAAATGACCCCATATCTCCTTAGAGCCTTCCTCAACTTCAAATATCACCCTGATTTTGATTACTTTAAAAAAAAAATATCTATGCTTTACTAATGACTTGCTTATCTTTGACATATTAATCTAGATTCTATCAAAATAATCATAAGGGGCATCCTAGCTTGCAAACCTTTTAGCCTCATTGTCAATGTGGAAAAAAGTGCTTTATTCATATACATAACTGAAAAATGGCATCATAAAGTAGTTGCAAAGCATCACTAGTTTTTAATCCTCCAATCTACCTGTCAAATACCTCGAGCTACAATTACAACAAGGCTGACAACATAAGATTGTATCCCTTTAATCCAGAAAATGGAAGCAAATATTGCATCTTGGACCTCTAGATTCCTATCATATAATAGCAGGTTTCAACTTATACACTCTATTCTTTACATTATGCAAATCTATCATAACTAACTTTTTGGCTCCCCTCCTTTACTTTCAAGATAGTTAAACAAAAACGCAGAAATTTCCTCCAAGTAAGGAATGTAACCACCCACACCAAATCAAAGGTTGCCTGAAACATAATTTGCTCCCCCAAAAATGAAGGAGGTCTTGGTTTAAAACCCTACTTGGATAAGGTGCTGCTGCTCAAGCAAAATTGGCCTCTCCCTATTGATAACATCACTTTGGGAGGGTGAAATAGGCAAATGCTAATAGACTACAAAAACAAAGCTTATAGATATTAAAGGCAAAACCTGATTAGATTAAGCCTAACATTAAGCATAGAATTGGAAATGGGAAGTCAACTTCCCTATGGTGGGACAATTGGCACAATCAAAGCCCTTTTATAGACAAATTCTCCCTAAGGATTACATACGACCCATGTTTACTCTTAGATTCAAAGCTATCGCATATCATCTCTAGAAACCAATGGAAGTGGCCTGCAAACTCCTGTGGAAGACGTGGAAGATCCCCTGAGCTACTTGACATAAAAAGAGATACCTAACTATACTCTAATGGAAGACATGGAAGATAAAGTCAGCTAGCTTGGCCACTACTCAGGTAAATTCCACCTTGCTTCTGCTTGGAAAATTTTGATCCCTCCAAAACCAAAAATTCAATGATGCACCTGATATGGTTTAATAAATCTATCTTTAAATAGTCTTTCATCTTATTGTTAGCTATAAACCAAAAGCGAAATGCAATAGACAGGCTTAGCTTCTTAACTGCCCCCAAAACATATGAATTATGTAACCAAGAGGATGAGACACATGACCCTTTTTTTTTAGCTGCCAAACTGGTCCTATTTCTTACAACAAAGCTCTCTAATAGCTTATAATGAAGGGGTGAAAAGTATCAAATGGAGGAGAAAATGACTCCTAACAAAAGTAATGAGTCTTCCATTATAAAGATTGATTTTTCCTACCTTATCACCTTATTTGGCAAGAAAGGAATAATAGAGTCCACAAGCAACAAGCTTTAACTCCACTAGACTATAAAACACATGGTCAGAAGTCAAGATAAGTCGCGGCTACTACAAAGATTATCTATGAAGTGTAAGAATGACACCTTAGTTAGCAACTGGGGATTTACTTAAAGAGTCATGTTTATTTTCACTTAGAAGTTTGTAGGTTTGTAGACCTTAGGGCCTCCTCCTGTAATATTTAGCTTCCTTACCCAATATGTCTACTAATGAGGAGCAATCCAATCTGCTTCATCCTTTATACTTCATTAATATTAATTAATTGCTTTTTACCAAAGCATATAATAATTGATAACCCTAGGCCAAATATCATAATTTATTTATGGACATGAAGTGAACCCCACCAATCACAGCAATATGGAGAAAGCAAAGGAACATGTTGTGAAGAAAATTCACCAAGAGTAGTCACTTGTACCTACATGTATCCTAGTAAAACTACAAGTAACCTAACAAAACAAGGTCATCTTGCTAAAAGACAATAGGGAAACAACCAAATTCAAATGTAAAATCGAATAACTAGATAAAATGATCAAAATGAACTTTGCATAACCATATATAATCAAGATAGACAAAAGCTAAGGTAACTTAAGGCAATAATACAATAATCAAGTATATAGAATTACTCCATAGTATGAAGAACTAACACAAGAAGACTAATTATAAAAATAAAAAAAAACTCACATTCTCCTTGAGGTAATCATTGAAAGAGTTTAACTCATCAAGCAATGCTTGCTCTGTTCCATCGCCAGGATCTTTGCTCTTGAGAAAACCAATGAATGAGGAGAAGATTTTTGAGCCACTGCATTAATAAATCTTGACAATAAGCATGAAAATTTGATTTTTTGATCAAGAAACTTACAGGTGCCTATTAATTGCCAAAAATCACTACTACAAAAGCCTTAACAACTAAAAGCTCATAAGCCTTCTTCCATAAAATTGAGAGCTATGATCAAGAGTACTTAGTGAACAACAAAGCTAATGTCAGGCAATTATGATCATTCCCTAAGAAACCTAGGAATAGTGTAAAGAACACTTGCAAACAAACATTGAACGTTAATTCTTAACAAATATAACTTACAACCATGCCCAAACACCTTAAACAAATTTTGAACATGATAAAAATCCTAGATTAACATGATTTTGGCATGAAAAACATAATTGCTTATGTTCAAGGTTTAAGTGTGTTTGGCATTAAATAATGAAAGGATTTATGTAGCACCAAAACATATATAAGACTGTAAATATGAAAAAAAAAATCATAAACATCGTTGTAACTAAATAAAGGCATACACCGAAGACTTCTCAGGGGGGGTTGCCAATGATGGATATGGGAATTTTTCTTCTATTGACAATGTTATAACATCTGAATCTGGAACCCATTTCTCCCCAAATTTTACCACTGGAACTTTACCTTCAGGGCTTATCTTCAAGAACCTATTGGCCACAAAACCCACCAAAAAGAATACTAATATTTAGCTTGTCATAAACAAAAATCGATTATAGATATTATTATGTTATAATTACAAGGGAGAGAAGGCACAAGCAATCACCATTCTGGTTTATTAGACAAATCTACCAACTTCATGTCATATTGAAGATGCTTCTCCTCCAGAGTCAACAATACCCTTTGACAAAAGGGGCCTAACGTAAAAAAAACAAAGACTATTAATTCCACATGAACCAAGTTTAAACTTTATATTACCACATACAAAAGTGCAAAAATCACACAAGTCGTCACATTCAGAAGGTTTGTATATTTTTCAACTTTCGCTTCTCGAAGCATTGCATTCATTTTCCTTGTAAGAGGTATTCTCAAAGAATCATAAACATTAAAAAGTTAGAAAGGTCAAACAATTCATATGCAACAATAGCAACCATTTCCTTACACATGATTGCTTATTATCTCTTTCACGCAATCTTTCAGGCAAACCATAGTAATTAATAGCGGATAGCGGCGCGGAGCGGCCGACCCCGAAAACGCTATAGCGGAATAGCGGATAGCGGAGCGGCCGCTA
>JANJEY010000002.1:36508633-36519829 GCA_024703695.1 Erythroxylum cataractarum | reverse complement strand
GCACTCGGTCACAACAAGATAACAAATGAAAAGTGAGTCTCATGTGCATTGCATATGCATAGTATGAATGATTAAGTGTATCGAATGTGAATAATGTGAATGTGAATGTGGAATGTATGAGTTATGTGTTATGTGACTGGGTGAGCCATCGATGATGGTCACTCACTGAGTTCACAAAACTCACCCAAAATTTGCAACTAATTTTCAAGATTTGAAGAATTCCCCGTTAGGTAAACGGGAGTATAATTACTGCAAACAAGGGAAAGCTAGAAGTCAGGATCAGTTCGCATCTGCCTTGTGTCTTTTTCTTTTCAGACTGAATTGTATTTTCTACAAAGTATTGTATTTAGTGTATTGGAATATATTTGGTGTGCATAACTTACCTATTGGATAAAGGTTTGCAAAAGAGATTGATCATAGTGTAATGTGATTTGTTTTTGGAATGTGCAAATCGAAATTCTAGTTTAAGAAAAAAAAATTATACTGAGTTTTTGACTAAGTGATGTAGCACACCACCCTCGCGGGGCACAGACTCGAATATCACCATCGATGTCAGGTTCGGGTCATGCAGAAGTGGGGTGTTCATCTGAATTGATTTGAAAGTGATTGATAGGATGAAAGTGTGGAAGTCTGCTGGAATGTTATGAACTGGAAATTTTCATGATCATGCTTCGGTTTTCTAATTATAACTTGAGATGTAGATTTATGAATGAGTTAAATTTTGATTCATATTAAACTACAGACATATTTCTACAACTTTTGTGAAGGAATCAAATTTTAATTCTTTCTCTATGATTTTCAAAATTGGCATGTAAATGAGTTGTAGCTTAAGCTGAAGCACTACCAGGGACAGAAATCATGTCCCATGGTTATTGAATAAACTGTATTGATGTGGGAAAAATTAGGCTGCATTGTCTTCATCAAAGCTGTATCTTATTATCTTAGCTTTAAATTGGTATAAAGTTCATAATTTTTGGATGTCTTAGCTGAAAGATATGAGTTGTACAATTAGAGGGTATGATCTTGTACTAGCTAAAAGTTCAAATGTGCAGAGTCTGTGATATTTTGTGTATAAATCATTGAATACTGAATCAAATTGGATGATCTTAGAGTCTTTAGAGACAATTTAGAAAAATTTTCCAGAAGAAAGTTTTGCCTAATTTTGCAAATTACCCTATCAGATTAATTATGCAAAGTTGACTCGAAAGCAGGTGGGTAGAAAATCTGAAATGGTCAATTAAGTTATGTAATGGATTTCACATATGCTTTATTATGTTCCAAATTATAAATACAAATGATGTTAATGAGGGCTTTGATGTATGCTCGATTTGATGACAGAATTACAATTAGATACCCAGAATTGTCATTGAACATGCATTGTGCATACTTTCTATACACTGATGTGCATAAAAGAACACTTATGCATTTGCGCAAAAATGTGATATTTGTGAATGTGTTATGTATGTTTTAGAGGAGCACATCAGACGTCAGTTGGAAATTGTCGGACCATCTAGGCAATAGCTTCTTGAAGTGTATTGTGAGTCAACCTAGATGATTTCCTAACATTGATTTGATTTGAATTTAATTTAATTTATTACACTTCCAATATTATTGAACTGTTTGTGAGTTATTTCTGGATTCCGGACTTGAGGTCCGAGGAGTTTAATAGTTGGGCATGTATTGGGAGTGTTTTGATTAGATATGAATTTGACATCTAATTCTCAACGAAAGTTGAATGCTGGACTTAGATCCGATGACCGTGAAATCTTGTTTGAGCATTTTTATAAGATTGTGATATATGAGATTTTTTTGAAATTGTGGCATTTCATAAAATGCATGCTCAGATAAAGGCGTTGTGACTTGAGTTATCAATATGAAGCATTTTCACGTAGAGCTTTGTTCCGTGATTTCTGATTTTGCACGTAGAGCTATGCTCCGTGATTTTGTTTGACTGAGCCCTATGGGCTGGTATTTGTATAAGTTTGTGATACGCACTGGGTCATAATAATAAGAAAGAATGTTGAGTCTCATGCATATAACATTATAAGATTGAATTTCTTTTAATGATCTGCAAAGCTGAAACGAATGATAAATTGTTATGATCTATTTGTTATACTTGGCTATGTAGATTGTGAGATTATATGCCATACCATGTTTTGCGAATATCTGGAGTGTATATATGTGATCTGAATGAATATATGCGAAATATGTGGTATGTGTGTGTAATCCGGTGAAATCATCAATGATGGTTCACTCATTAAGTTCGCAAAACTCATAAAAATTGCAGCATGATTTTTTCAGGTACAAGACAGGAGACTTAGTGTTTATTCTGGATTAGAAGAACATTTTGGACTAAGTTACAGCTCAGAGGTCTGTCAGCTGACATCAAAGAGTTATAGCTTTTATTTTGTAGATTTTGCTAGAACCTATATGAGGTTTTGTATATATTCGTCTAATGAAGATAGTGTAAATAGTTGTGAATGAATGCAATGAATAGTTTTAAAATTTGATGACTTATGATTATGTTAGATGATGCCATGTGTAAGTCGGATCTGTTTTGCTCTATCATGCCATTATCATAGGATATGTACTTGAATGTTCCTAAATGTTTAGGTATGCACCCTATGGTAGTGGATGTTGCAATATTGATAGAACTAGAGGATTTAGCCAAAGTGCCACTTCAGGCATTGAATAACATGATTATTCAAAAAGAGAAGATCTACAACAAAAGAGTTCACATACGAAAATTCCAAGAAGGGGATCTAATATGGAAGTGATCTTATTGCTTGGAGAAAAATATAGAGAATGGAGGAAGTGGTCTCCAAAGTGGGAAGGTTCATTCTAAATTTGTAGAGTTTTAAATGTAAATGCTTATTAGTTATCTAGTTTAGAAGGCAAACTTTGTAAGCATTTGATCAATAAGAAGTATTAGAAACCTTATATAACTACTCTTTTTAAAAAGTCAGAGATGAAAGAACAAGAATGAATTCTCAAAATCAAATAATGATAGTTCAAAATAAACATTCATGAATAAGATTAAAATTCATAGAAGACCAACTGGTGGTCATCAAAGTGAAAATGGAAAAATTCAAATTTGATCCAAGTTAAAAGACTAGATCTCACCCTACTATTTGATGTAAGAAACTTGGTCCTCTTTAGCTTGTTAAACATATTGTTTCTATAGCACCAACTCCCTAACTCCTTAATCGTCTACTTGATGTTATTAAACTTTTGGATAAGCTTTTGACTATCTTATTTGAGAGTTCCTTGCTTCTCTCTAATCAATTTGATAGCTCTTTCGTACTTAGCAGACTTATTTTCTAGAGAGTCTAATTCACTCACATACTTATTTTCTAGAGAGTCTAATTCACTCTTCAACTCATGAATTTATGCCAGGAGATTCTTTCCTCTAGCCTATTCTGCATCAATAATCCATTCGGTGTCTGTTTAAGAAGCGTAATTTTTTATAGTACACAACTTGATCATGGCAAGACTTCTCAAAAGAAGTAAAATTGTTTTTTGTTTTTGTTAAAATTTCTTTTAACAACAGATGACTTAGTTATGGAGGCAACATAGGATAATATGCTCAAGAAAGAACTAGGCTAGGTTTTAGTCCAAAATTGAAGCTTTTATTGTATAATAAGTTTCAAAGATTCTTTAACGATTGGCAACTCCTTCATACTAATTATTAGTGTAGCATTGGAGGGGTTATTAGGAGAAAGGTCTAAGAAACTTAGGTCTAAAACTTCTTCAAAAGGTGCCACTGGCATCAAGACATCTTTTATCTACAAAACATAAGAAAATATGTTAGCAGTCTGGCAGATAGGTGTAAAGAATAAACAATTTCACTTATGGCAAAGTAACCTTAGTAATTTTCAGCTCAGATTCTAGCTCAAGAGGAGGGGTAAGAGCTAAAAGATCTAATGTCATGTCATTTGTAAAAAAATGAGATTAAAAATAAGAATTTGTAGAGGAAATAAAGGTAAGAGAGGTTAAAGGAAGTTGGATTCCATTGTTGATGTCCTTAATAAACTTTTTATTAGTAGTGGAAGAATTTCCTTCTATAGGGATGGTATCTTTAGTTGTAAGCTCTATAGTATCAGTTTCTTCAAGCAATTTTGTGGATGAACGAGTTGAGTTCCTAATAGAACTTTTTAGGATATGTGTTTTAGCCTTTTTAGAATTTGAAGTTGGGGACTTCTTTTTGAGTTTCCTCATGGATACAGGATTTGAAACCACTTCGTTTTGATAAGTAGGCTTCCCCTCCTCTTTGCTTATGGCATCCAAAATTCTAAAATATGTAGGTGGTAAAAGTTAGTAGTAAATGTCAAAGAGTCAATAATCTTTAAATTAGAGGAAATATCTTCAAGAAGACAGAATCCAAATAAAGTATCAAGCTCTGTAAACTCTTTGACCACCAAGAGTGATAAACTTTAGTGTCAACAATAATAGTTGTGAAGATCTTGCATTTTAGAAAGCGATAATGATCTAAGATTTCCTAAAGGAACTTGTCACTGATAGTTATCGTTTAAAAAAGGACTCTGGCACCTCTTCTCCCAAAGTTAAGGGGATATTTTTACCGAGTTCCTTAGAGAGAGTTGTCTCACGCCCCTAGGTATAAAAAAAGAACAACTGGAAGAATTCTAAAAGAAAGGCCGAGTTGTCAACTCTAAAGATAAGGAAGGTATACTTAAAAGCCTAAGGTCGTAATAGAAGAGTCAAGTTTTAATGCTTGATCACCATCCATAATAAAAACTCTTAGATTAGTATAGATAAGTAAAAGTTTTGATAAAAAGCCAACAGGATGATTTAGAAGTCTTAAAAATTCTAAGCCAATAGGGTCTTTAAAGAAGTCTTCAAAAGGATTCAGTTGGTCTATCGATCTATACTTTAAAGATAGAACAAAAAAAATACATCTTTAGGAGGGTTACTATATAAATTGATGGATAAAAAAGATCAAGGAAGTCTGGAAATTTAGGATTACTGGAAGGTAGGCCTTCTCTTTCCCTAAGTTTTGGGAAGTAAGTACAAGTTCAGAGTTGCGTAAACCATACTCATAAATTAAGTCTCTATAAGGAAAGGATGGATAGACATATCCCTGATTTTTGTTAGAGGAATCCCAATAAAATAGAACCAAGAGCGAAGAATTTTCTAGAGGCCACTACTCTACAAAAAGGAAGGAACTACAAACTTGGTTTGTTATTAACAAGGCAGAAAATAAATCGATTCAACATGACCTAAATGAACTTAATATGTTCTTCTTCAGAAATGGGATTTCTAGAAGAAGTATAATTATTTATTAGCCTAAAATTAGAAGAGCATTTAAAAGCATTAGGGTCTAAACTAGAGGTCTCCTTGATTAGACAAATGAAGACCTCCTTAATTATTGGCAGTTTGGTTAGGAAAAAACATCTATTAATGAGATTAAGGAATGTTTAATAGGAAAAATAAACGAGTTATAAGAGGGAATTGAGAATCTTAAGACATCATATATGAAGTTAGGTTGATATTCTAGGGAATGCTTAGAAAGAACTATTAACTGAAGAAGACTATATCTTTTCTAGAGCATAATGATATGAAGGATACAATCTATCTGCCCATTTAACCCACTAATCTACATTTTTCAACCATTACTTTAAGGATTTAGGAGCTTGAAATAAAGGAGATTCTGGAGGAAAATTTGATTTACATACTTCTCTTAAATAAGGATAGGATGGATGAGAAGATTCAATAGATGAAGGGATCTTAATAGTTAGAGGCAATTCTTGTTTATAATTGAAATAAGGAAATCTTTGAAATCGTTCTACCATACTGAAAAGGAATTCAAATGTTAGAATTAATAGTAGGAACCAAAAAGGAGATTTAGGATCAAAAAAGGTTATTATCTGATTCTAATAAAAGAATGAAAGGGTTCATATGGAATAGAGATCATCTCAAGTTTTATAGCCTAAATGAAGAAGTAAGGTTAAGAAAATTGAAAATTTTTCAAATGAAGTACAAAAATCATAACATACATATGTGGCATTCAGTTCAACATAATTGGTGGAAGAAGAGTAATATACATGATGAGTGGAAGCTATAGCCTTAGAAAAGTGTGAGAGAATTTGTAAGTGAAAGAAAAAGAAACTATTAAAGTCGAGATAGAATTTGAAGATTGTTTAAAGTTTGAGATAGAGAATGACATAACACAAGAAGAATTTTATAACAAAAAATGAATGCAACCCAAAGAAATAATATGTGTTTGAAATTTAAATAAAGAAGATCTGTTAGCTTATGTACAGACAAAAAGATGGGGATTTTAAATATTGATATGATCATTAGATCTAATGCTTCATGTCTTCTAAAGATAATCTATGACTTAGGAAGATCCTCATGATAACATTACCAGGACGTCCTTACGAATTTTGTTTAGTTCCTAAACTCCCCAACCCCAATATGTCATATTTAGGAATTTGGCTAATAGTCTTAAACTCATTTTATAGAAACTAAAATAAATAGGGTAAATTTATTTTAGCTAAGGAAACCTCTACACCATATATTTAGTTTGCTCAACCAGACACATAAGGGTGATTGTTGATAGCCTAAAAAAATAAATTTACCCCATAGGTGAAACGGGCCCAAAAATGAAACCCTAGTAAATGTTTAGCTAAAGAATTTATGTGTGAAGAAAGATCAGAATGTGGGAGGAATGTGGAAGTCTAAGACATGGGTAATGAGAGTAGTTAACAAACAAGATGGAGAATGTGGAAGTAGGTTGGAAGTTAGGAATTTATAAAAGAGATGTTTGAGGCAGAAGTTGAGAATGTAAAGTTGAGAAAATAGTAGTAAGTAATTAGCTAAAATGTGGGAAGTAGGTAGTTATAACAAAAAATTGCTTGAGGGATTTAAGGACTATAAATTCACTAGCACCAAATAAATAAGGAACAACATTAACTATATAGCCCCTATAACACATAGCTTCCGAGCAATTTCTAAATAGACAAATAAATATAAAAAACACTTTGTTATTAATTTTTTTAGCCTTTTTTGTTACGTATCCCTTTATAGCTTGTACTTTCCTTTTGCTTAAATCAATTATTTTTAGTCAACACTTATTTCAAAGTATTTTAGCATTTTAGTTGCTTGGAATTTTGTTTTCTAAGTTTTACGAAACCCACATATATTATCGATAAGAAGTTAGGTACAAGTTATGGGAAAATTCCTCCATGGTATGCTTGAATTCTATATTAACACTAATAAAATCCGAAAAGGTTTTCTTGTACGCCCATCACAAAATATTTCTAGATCCTAATATACCCAATGCTAGAAAGATACCAAGAAAAACAAGTTGAAAAAATACAATATGCTCTCCAACCACACCTTTATAATTCTAGTTTGTGCTTAAGGTTAGGGATGAAGAAGTAATATTTAAAATATTTGATGGTATGTGACACTCTCTTGAATAGGATGATATTTGTTATTTTCTTAATGCTATTGATGTTACAGTTTCATATTTTATACAAGAAATTGTCCATAATGACCCACTAACGTTGTGTCTTATTCAAGTTGAGAAAGAGAATGAAGCTAGCCCTTAGAGAGTTAAGTAAATAGCCTATATTAAGGCTAACAAACTCATGGTGTGGAAAAAGAGTTTGAGGAGATCAATAAAAGTAAAGAAAAGAGGTTGAGACCTTCCATTGAAGACCTACACCTATTTTGGAATTAAATAAGTTATTTGAGTATGCATTTTTTGAGAAGGACTTAAAGTTATTGGTGATTATAGCATTAAATTTGAAGGCAAACCCAAAAGAAAATTTATGAAAGGAACTTAAAAGGCACAAAAAGGTGATAATTTGGAAGATTTCAAATATGAGAGGAACTAGACCCTCTTTTTGCACACATAATATTTTGATAGAACGTGATTTCAAGCTAACTGTACAACCTAGAGAAGGATTAATTCAAATATAAAGGAAGTTGTCAAAGTTTAGGTAATTAAAAATTTTAATGTAGGTATTATTTACCCCATTTCTAACAGTTTTTAGGTGAGCACTGTACAACTTTTTTCTAAAGAAAGAAGGGATAATGATGGCTCCCAAAGAGAAGAACGAGTTGATTCTTATTAGTACCGATTATAGAATATGCATAAAATATAGAAAGTTGAATTAAGCCATTTGGAAAGATCATTCTCCCTTCCTTTTATTTACTAAAATGCTTAAACAAATACTCGATCATATTTGATATTGCTTTTTGGATGGTTTATTAGGATTTTTTTTAAATTTTCATATCCTTAAAGGACCAAGAGAAATTAACATTCACGTGCTTATATGGTATGTTTGCTTATGAGAGGATGCCTTTTGGGTTGTACAATACTCCTACTATATTTCAGAGGTGTATAACGACTATTTTTAATGATTTAGTGAAGAAAATTATGGAGATATTTATAGATGACTTTTCTATTTTTGATGATTCTTTTGATTTGAGCATCCATAATTTAAAAAGAGTGCTTAAACATTTTGAGGAGACTAATCTAGTTTTGAACTGGGAAAAGTATTATTTTATAATATAAGAAGGTACAGTTCTAAGCCATAAGATCATTTATAAGGGAATAAAGGTAGAACAAAAATTGAAACTATTGAAAATATACCACCCTTAACATTGATTAAGGTTGTTAGGTATTTACTATGACAAGCAGGGTTTTATAGAAGGTTAATTAAGGACTTTTCTAAAATTTCTAGGCCATTGACCATGTTAATTGAGAAAGATGTGCCTTTTATAATTACGTAAGAGTATTTAGATGTATTCGCTACTCTTCAGGAGAGATTAACTAATTCCCTCATTATGGTTGCTCTAGATTGGAATATTCCTTTTGTACTAATGTATGATGCGAGTGATTTTATAGTACATGCAATTCTTGGATAGAAGAAGGAAAATCATTCCTATTTACTATGCTAACAAAAAAGAAATTATTTTCTAACTTAGAGGATTATATTTGGGAGGATATTAATTCTTTTTTTATTTAAAGGATTATCTTTGGGAGGATCCTAACTTTTTAAAAGATTTCTACATATTAGATTGTCAGAAGATGTGTTCCCCAATCAAAAGGATGGAAAATTTTAGAGCATTGCAATGTTGGTCCAACTAAAAGGCACTTCCATGCAAATATAACGGTTGAGAAAGTTCTAAAGTCAAATTTTTATTGCCCACACTATTTAAAAATGCCCAAGGTTTGTACAATTATGTAATAATTATGAATGGACAAGTAATATTTACTGTCAAGATGAATTGCCTCAAATTTTATTTTAATATGTAAAGTGTTTGATATTTGAGCACTGGATTTCTAAATCCATTCCCAGTTTCTAATGGAAATAAATACATCTTAACTATTGTGGATTATGTGTCTAAATGGGTTGAAACCCAAGCTTTACCTACAAATGATACTCTAGTTGTAATTAAGCTTCTTAAAAATTGTTTTCATGATTTTGTATGCCTAGAGTGATTATTAGTGCCGGGGCATGCAATTTTGTAATATGCAATTTGATAAAGTTTTTATGAAATATAAAGTCAACATAGACTTTCCACGCCTAACCATCTATAAACTAGTGGCTAGATGGAAGTATCTAATAGGGTGCTAAAATGGATTTTAGAAAAGATAGTAAAAAATCATAGAAAAGATTGGTCTAAGTTAGATGATACTCTTTGGGCCTACAGGATGACATATAAGACACCGATAGGCACTACACCTTATGGGTTAGTGCATAGAAAAGTATGTCATTTGCCTATTCAACTTAAGTATAAAGCTTATTGCGTGATCTATTTTATAAACTTTAATTCGATTTTGCAGGTGAAAAGAGGAAACTTCACGTGAATGAGTTAGAAGATTGACACTTAATAGCTTAAGAGAATTCAAAATTATTTAAAAAGTAAACTAAGAGGTACTATGATGTGAAGATTGAGCAAGCCAAGTAGTTTCAAAAGAGGATCAAGTTCTCTTGTATAACTCTTGACTTAAATTGTTTCCTAGTAAGTTAAAGTCTGGATGGTCAAAACCTTTCATAGTTAGCAAGTTTTTCCTTATGGCATAATGAAGGTAGCTCATCCAGGAAAAAAGGGATATTTAAAGTGAATGGCCATCATTAAAGTTATATCTTAGAGGTAATTTTGAAAAGCTCACTAAAGGGGAGTTCAATGTTCAATACAAAAAGCTGTGAGTTGAAGTGGAACCATGTTAAATAAGCGTTTCCTAGGAGACAACCCAAGTTTACTTAGTAATTTTGTTTCATTTTAGGTTTTATTAGTCTTAAATTCCATAGTTTAGTTCATGAATATATTATTCTTGTGGTTAAGTACTTAAGTTTTTAATGATTTCTGTATATTTTAGGTATTTTTTTTCATCTTTTATGCCTTGTGTATGTTTGTCAATTTACATAATCTGAATCAAGTTAGAATTTGGATAATTATAGAACTTCTAGAGGAAAACACTCTTGTGTTGGCGTTTTCCTCTACATGCTCAGTGGAAAGAAAATCGTGGCTATGTTTCACATAAAGAGAATCCATTCTGAAAGTTCCAATAAGTTACTAACTCCTTTTTCTTTAAAATTTTAAAGTTTCAATGAGTTACACGTCAATTAATATGCTTATCTTAGTGATTTTGTAGTTTTTTTAGCATTTTCATAAAATACATAAGCAATTACACTCCTATATTTAGTCCTTTGCTAATTTTTAAGCTTTCTAGTGTCAACAAGGTCATATTAAGTCAAATACACCTGTGTACTTGTTCGTTTAGTTTTAAAGGCATTTTTACTTTAATTTTTTTTATTTTCTTTTAATTTTACTGTTTATTTATGAACATAGTCTACAACACACTCGTTTTCATCTTGTCTTTTAGTAAAACTTAGTTACACTCTCTTGAAGTGAATTACACGTTAGTATAAGCGATGCTTATAATACGATACCGAATATACGAGAACGGGGGGTTGAATTGTGTATTCCCCTTCTTGAAAATTCTTTCAAAATCGTTTTGTTAAAAACAAGTTCCTTTTACGAAATCTTCGGTAAATTCGATTTAAACAAAACTTTGAAAACTTGTTATGAAATCAAAGTAATAACAAAACTTTGAACTTTAAAGAGAGATATAGTAGAGTAGAAGTTGACACAGCGATTTTATACTGGTTCACCCCAAACCGTGGGCTACATCCAGTCCTCAGAAGTCTTTCTGAG
>JANJEY010000002.1:36497332-36507757 GCA_024703695.1 Erythroxylum cataractarum | reverse complement strand
CTAATTGTATGGGCTTATATATTATCTAATTAGTTAGAAGTATGGGGTTATTAGAGAGATTGCTTGAGATTTGGATTATGTGATAGATGGTACACATCAATAATGATACTTTGAGAGCCATGAGAATAATATAGAGGAGATAGGGACAACAGGGACCTAATTATGTTTTAATTAGAGCCTATAAGCCTGAAGCTACTAATAGAGTGAATGGGATCGCCTTGATGTAGCATAATAGTGGGCTAACCTTTATGACCCCCACTAGTTAGACCTAAGCATCATGATGACTCTTCTATTAGTGCCAACACATTTGTTCAATCATCCACCTCTCAACAACTTGATTAAGTCAAAATCATTCGATTGCAAAATATATGGGTAAGATGATAAGGGTCTAAAGGATTATTAAAGATGGAAAATAGGATCTTTTAGAATAAGTAACGATATTGGAGGCATATGATAGATGGGTAGAGGATGTTCATCCATATTATTGATTATTTAGGAGTTGCAAGTCTACCTCCACCTATGAGAGCTAGTACAACTCCTCCATCATCTCAACAGTCAAATGGTCCTATGATAGAGGCACCAATGCTAGATGATATAGTTGCCACAACTACTCAAGAACCCGATATTACTTTAACACAGTAGATTAATCCACCTTTTAAGACTGAGCATAAGGTGATTGATGATTAGATTCTAGATTACTTAGCTACCATATTGACTCAGATTTTCTAGGATCCAAAACATGAGTGACAAGGGATTTATCTTTTCTTTAATCTTTATGTTTCTTTGTTTTCATTTTTTTTTATTTTGATAGTTAGTAAGGGACTATCCCTGCTAAACTAATGATATTTTACCTTTCCATTTTCTTGTCTATTGTTGATATATTAAACTATGGTAATTCATATGTATGATCAATATATGTTTTTGGTTTCTATTCCCACTTTTTATGTTTTATCCCCTTTCATTTTATTTTTTCAAGGATTACTTCACCTTATTTGGATTGAATTCATGCCAAGAATTTGAATATTTTGTATAAAAATTGAGAAGTACCAATTCACTTTACCTTTCCTCATATTAATTATTTTTCATTATTTTCTATGCTTTATTATATCTATTGGGGATAATGTGTTTCTTTTAAGTGTAGGGAAGGATTATTGTGATTTTATTATGAATTTGGTTGTATATCAAGTATAATTTAGTTCTTATTTATTGACTATTTGTATAGAAATTTTGAATATATCAATTCTTGTCTTAAAACATCTTGAGTTATTGTGAATCATTAAATTATGCTAGAATATAAAAAGAAGAAGGAATGATTAGATGGATTCTTATTTGCTACTTTATAAATGGTTATTTTGATAGTTAATTTAGATGAAAGTGATTAGGGTTTATTCACATATAAGTATAAATTGTGAGATTTTGAGTTTATGAATAATGATTAATACTGTGTTATGTTTGATTTTCCTTTGTTGTGTATTTATCATGTATAGTTAAATGATTCTAGAGCTTATTTTTATTATGCACATTGAGACCATTTCTTTAGACTAGAGGCATTAAGATGAAAAGGTATTTGGATCAAACCTTATTTAAGCCTTTTCTTTGATTATACCCTACCCTGTTTTTATCCTTTAAGCATAACCAAATTTATTGATAAACCATTTTTTTTGTTTTCCTACCCTTTACTTTTGCACCCTAAAATATTATATTTGCTTGATTACTTAAGAATCTGATTAAATGAAGGCGTATCAAAAATGGGGTCATAAAGGTGCAAGCTTTTATATTTAAAACTATATCTTCTTATATGTTAACTATCAATTTTTTGTATGTTCTCCTTGTAAGCTTGAAAGTAATCAGCTTAGAAGTATCTTGAAATAAGCAAGTTTTAGAAAGAAAAAAAAAAGAGAGAGAAAAGAAGAACAATATATATGTATTTAATTTAATATAATTGTGAAAAAGAAGAAATAAAAATATAATTATATTATTCAAGACTTATTTTCCACCTCATTTGCATTTTATTGGGAGGATTTATGCTAGATTGAATTAAATTTTTTTGTATTCATGTTTATGAAAATTATTTCAATTTTATTAACCCAAAAATTACCCTTGCCGTACCTTTACCTATGCCCAATTATGCCTTAATTTAAAGATCTTTTGTTTTTTGCTTTTATTTTATTTTATAGTGGTGGAGATGTGATTTATTAGCAATTATATGGTTAAGATTCCTTCTATATATTGATTTGAGGGTTCTAATAACTTTCACCCTAAACACTTTGAGTGAGTTAAGTGAATCTTTTGTGTGAGAATGTTAAATCCTCCTGTACTTGATTTTAGAAAGACTATCAAGATACCCTTTGCAGTGTTTGCTAATAGGAGCTTATTCTAAGATTGTTTGATTCTAATTGTACTCTTATTTGTTTCTTGAGATATGGAAATTAGAAGTAGGAAAAATAGGTTGAGATAGAGGAAAGGTAGATATCAAAAGAGTTGATGAATTTAAATTATTATTTACTTGACGACAAGTAAATGCTTAAGTGTGGAAAAGTTTGATAAATTCTTAATCATTCATATTTTTAGTTTTATATTTAATGTATTTCACTTTTCTATTTGATCTTTTTTATTGTTTATTCTATTTAATTCATGCATATTTCATTTTCAGGTCATAGTTCACTTATTTAGGGCAAAAGGAACAAATTAGAATAACTTTGGAATGATTTGGATTTGTTTTAATCCAGTTATTAAGTTGTAGGGTTAAACATAGTTTGAGATATGGTTGTATTGGTGGTTGTGTTATCTATTTGCTTTAAAATTTTAACCTTAGATAATCGTGTTTGAAGAGCTTGAGACGTATTGATTGATTTTTACACTCTTATTTTTAAAAGTTACATAGCCATTTTGTATGCTAATGAGTCTGTCTTCTCATTTTAAGCCCATGCTTACGAATTTGTTTACTCTAGATTCGAGGATCACATGATTGTTAAGTACGTGACATGGTACACAACTTTGTACTTGCCCATGTAACCTAGAAATATGAATTTTACTATAAAATGTAAAAGTGAAGGGATAATTGAAAATTATTTTTTGGAGGTGCAATTAAATGACCTAAAGTGGCAGAGAAAATGAAGAACAAGTAAAAAAAGGTATTTGGAACAATTTTCCATTTATCTAAAGTGGATTTCAAGAAGATTAAAAGGTGTTCTATAATATTCTTCTCTTTTCTTTTTTATTAAATTTGGATATAGTCTTCCATGATTAGGAACCAAACGTTTATGATACCTAGGTGTGATTAACTTTAGGATGGACATTGCAGTCTGAATTCATTTAATTCAATTTATTCTTCAATTTCATTGAGAATTAATTACATTTTCTTCACTATTATTAAATTAATATATATTGGTACATTAATTCATGTTTGGTCTCATACATTTGAAATTGAGAAATCCTTTGTAAGAATTGATCTATTATAGTTGAAAGAGTTGCATGCAATCTTAGAGATTGGATGACATACATCTTTTAGATTATAGTCAAATCTAATAAAAGAATTCATAAATTGGTTAATGTAATTCTGGGGATTTAAATTAGAAAGATATTTTGATTAATCAACCTAAGATTAGTTGTTAACAATCTTAAGAAAAATGATAACATAATTGAGAAATTTCTAGGGTCTAATGAACTTTAAGTTAAATTCATGTGTGAAGTCTTATTTACATGAGAATTCTAAGGGGATTCATTATTAAGGTATTGTTGTTATTATTGGTTGTTTCTTGGTTTAATCTTTGTTGTAGTTAGTTAATTATGTTGATTTGTTTAGTTTATTACTTTAAATTTAAATTTGATCAGTCACTATCACCATAAATTTTCAATTAGATAATAGGAAAAGGATTAATATTAGTAGCTATAGTCTCTAGCGTCGACACTTGGTACTCCATAACCTATACTATAGAAGTGATATGTATATTTGTCTAGAAAGATCTATAGGGTAAAAGATTGAATAGGCTAGAAACATAGAAACATTCTTGAAGCAATTGGGGCCTTACTTATTTCTCCCTCTTATCCTGAGTATTTTGAGGGAGAAGCAGCTCTAATTGCTATTTATACTATTAATCATGCTCACTTTACTATTGTAAGTAATCAATCTCCACATAAACGTCTTTTTAGTCTTCCTTCAAGTTTTTGATTCTACCTACGTTGTATTTCCTTAAAGAGATTATTGTTCTAAACTAAAACCTTAAGCATATTTATGTTGCTTTCTAAGGTATGGAATTGAAACCAAGAGATATAGGTATTGGATCCTATGTCTAGATATGTTCACTTTCTAGGAACATAAAATGTTATCATCCTTATTGATGGAAATCAAGTATCTACTCAATCCTCACAAGCTTCTAAGCCAAAAAGACATGAAAAGGGGTTTGGACATGTTGTAAATTATTCAAATCAAGCAGTAAAAGTTAATAAAGGAGTTAATAAAGACTATAAAACATTAAAGAATTTAGTAACACAACAATTGTATAGTATTATATCGGACCCATGTTAGTTCTGAATTGGTCATGTTTATCTCTTAAAAAAAGCCTTAACAGCAAATTAATATCATAGTTAAACTTCTAGCCAATATTAGACTCATATATGATTTAACACATAAAGTTCTAGAATAAAACTAACACTGATGTTTAAAGTTAGACTAGTGTTCAAACTTGTAATTTTACTAGTTTTAAATTTTCAAACTTTTGTTTAGATAATGATTGTCTTATCTTTTAAAGCTATTTATTTCCTTATTAAATAATGTCAAGGTTGTTACTTTCATTTAAGTTTCTTATTCTTAGGATTTTTATGTTCCTAAAACTATATGCCTATAAAAGACTATCTTATGGATGTAAATAGGGATTTTATCATTGTTATTGATCAATTAAAAACCTTGGAGATACTGTCTTTAATCTTTTTTAGAGTAATTCTTATTTTAGGTTCTCTAAAATTCTTATCAAATATGTTAATAGTGATTAAAACCTTGTATTCTTATCACTCTTAATCCTTTCTTTTATGTGAGTGTGATAATTCATATTATTCTTTTTGTTTTATGTTTAATTTCTTAGATCAAACTTGTCATGATATAATGGTTCTTGGTCCTATTTAGATTGATACTGAGACTGTATAGTCTTATTAGTGAGGTCGTATCAAAATTTGGTATTAGATCCATCTTCTATATTCAAGTTTGTTTTTGACATTATTTAGTTATGTTCTTTATAATTTTGTCTCTTTACCATACATTTAATTCTCTTTTGGTGTTCTTGCCATTTTTTAACACAACTTATTAAAACAAATTATCCTTATCATTTTTTTCACGCTACTTAATTTTATGAGTTAGTCACACAAAAAAATGAAAAGAAAAAATTATGTTTACCAGTTATCTTATTTTTCTTTACTATTTAATTCATTCTTATCGAGTTCTTAAACATGATCTAATTAGGTTCTCTTAAGCTCAATTTTTGTTTTTGAGTTTTCTTATTCCTTAGCCTTTAGTTATGTTTCATTGTTTTATTTTTTGTCCAATTTGCATCTTTAGAAGTCACTTAACAAAAGATAAGGTTAAAAATAGCCATCTTGATAGATTAAAGATTTTGTAAAGAACATTTTTTCAAGATTTTAGGTCGTAAGTAAAGTAAAGTAAATTTTGAGATAAATGCATGAGGGAGTGATTTTGCTACTAACATTTTCTTGTAAAGGAAGGAAGTAAGTAAGGAGGAAAGAGTAGGATAGACCAATAGTTCATTATAAATGCTATACAAGGCCAATATAAGAAATTTATTTAATAATTTAATGAAGTTAAGGATAGATTGGAGAAACATAAGGCTATTATAGATACTTTACAATATAACTCATCTATACCAGCTAAGATGGATAATTTAAGGAGTATGAATAGGTTGATACTGCTATCAACTGCTTGGGAGAGTTAAACCTTAGGAATCATAGAGGAGAAAGAGGATATAGAATGGGGAGACAATGAGGTGACATATTTGATTTAGGTTATGATAGAGAGTAGTAAGAAAGGGTGGACAATAATATGGGTAGTATCAAAATGACATTACCACTTTTTATAGGAAGAATAAATCTAGAGGCCTTTTAAAGTGTGGAAAACATATAGAGTTAATGTTTGACTGTTACAAATTTTTAGAGGAGAAAAAGATTAAACTAACAGTTGTAGAGTTTAGTGTTTATGTCTTAAATTTATGGCGTCAACAAATTCTTATTAGGAGAAAAAAATAGAGAGTCGCCTATTATGACATAGGATGAGATGAAATTGGTGATGAGAAGACGTTTTATACTAAGTTCCTATCATGGGATCTCTATCAAAGGTTGCAAATATTAGGTCATTGTTTCAAGAGAGTGGAAAACTATTATAAAGAGACAAACATTGTTATATTTACGAAGAATATGGAGGAAGGTTGACAGGTAACAATGGCTCGTTTTATTTATGGGATTAAACCAAACATTGCTAAGGTTATAAAGTTATACTATTATGTAGAGTTAGAGGATGCAGTTTAGATAGTCATAAAGGTTAAAAAAATTTAAAAAGGCCTTTTAACCATTTTAGTGTTTCTAGTGTAGGTTCTTTATTATAAAGCAAAATATAGAGTAAAAAAGATGAAAAAGCTTCAAAATTTATAAAGCAAGCTCACTAAAAGTGCAAGCACCAAATGGAGAGTCAGTTAAGACTGGTTCCTTTTTAATATCTAAGAATCAAGATGTCAAGTGCTTCAAGTTCTTAAGGAGAAGGCATATACCTTAATAATTTTTTAATTAGAAAGTGATGATTTTAAGAGAGGATGGAGAGTATGTGTCTAAAATTAAAAAGGAGATAGATGGAGATATGTCTAGTTTAGAGGATGCTACTCATGATGAATGCATTGAGAGGCTCAAAGAGGGTACGATGCCAATTTCTAGAAGGATATTAAGTATATATAAGAGAGAGATGATCATAATGAACAACAAGACAAACTCTTTCATACAAGATGTTATATTAATAATCGAGTTTATAGTATGATCATAGATGGATAGAGTTATGTTAATGTAGCTAATGTAGAGTTAATGGAGAAGTTAAGACTATTAATTACAAAACACCCTAAACCATACAATCTACATAGTTTAATGAAAGGGAAGGTTAAGGTAATAAAATAAGTGTTAGTTTCTTTATTAATTGAGTGGTATAAGGATGAGGTATAACATGAAGTGATACCTATATAAATTGACCATGTTAACTTAGAATGCCCTTAGTAATCCAATAGGATAGCAATATATTATAGGTATAAGAAATAATATTCCTTTACTATGAATGTAAAATTGATTATCCTTGCTCCATTATTACCATTGTAAGTATACGAAGACGTTGATATGAGGACAAATCCTTTTAAGTACAAGGAAATAATGGGAATCAAGCATCTACTTAAGCTACACAAACTTCTAAACCAGGGAGATAAGAATAGGAGTTTGTAAAAATTGCAAATAGTTCAAGTTGAGAGCTAAAAGTAGGCTTAAAATAAGCCTAAGCCCAGTTCAACTAGCCAAAAGTCAATTTTCTAGGCCAAGTTGATCGAGCTTCAATCTAAGTTTGGTCAAGTTGGTTAAGCTTTGGACCAAGCTTTGACTTTATTTCTTTTCTAAAATTTGGCCTTCAGGTTAGGCTCAATCTCGGGCTTTAAGGCTTAGCCTAGCCTAAAAGACTAATTATATATAGTTAAAGAAAACCCTAGTCTGCCTTTTTTTTTTCCTTTTTGGCTCCAACGCTGCCACTACTGATGCTTCATTGTGTTTTGCTTCATTGTTTCTTGTCCTATGTTTTCCAATTTTCTTTCTTTCACATAGAGTCGGAGAAGGATGATCAGACCAAGCAAATCTAGAGATGTTTTCTAATAGTACTGTTATTGTAAGAACAAGAAGTTAAAAAAAGTGTAAGACTATCATATAAATCATCATCATCTTTTTCCTCTTCCTTTTTGTTGTTTTCGTATCTTCTCTTCCCAAGTTGGAGTTGTTGGACCCCAAAATTTTTATTTTATTTTATTTATTTATTTGATTATTTTTATAATTGAGCCCATTAATTTAGCAAGCATAAGTAGAAATTAGAATTTAGAATGAGAAATGTTAGAATTAATTTAGAGTATAGTGTGGTAGTTAATAGATTAAAGGAGCTAATAGATGTTACATTAAATGAAGAGGGGTATAATTGGAAGATCAAGACAAATGAAGGGCAAAATTGAAAAACCAAGGGAAAAATGTGGTCTTGGCTAAATAGAAAGAAGAGAGAATCGTGAGAGAAGAAAGAAGAGAAGAGAAAAATTTTGGAAGGAAAGAAGAAGAAGAAAATCATGGAGAAAAGGAGAAAGAAGAAAAAGGAAGAAGAATTGGGCTAACTTAAGGTAAGATTCATCTTTCTTTTGTTGTGTAGAAAAAGAAGTAGAGAATGAGTTTGTGTTGGAAACAAAGAAGGGGAGGAAGAAACCCATTTTTGATTTTCGTGGGTTATTGAACTAGGATTTAGTTTTTCTAACCTCAATGAACTATGGGCAGATTGAGTCTAAGCTCAATTTGTTATTTTTTTATTATTATCTAAAGCTTTATGAATTTTCCATTTGAATGTTAGTTTGAATGAAACTTTGGTTTGTTTTAAGAAACCCTATCCAAGAGCAAAAGGAAAGGTAACCTTGAACTTGGAATTTCCAAACAATTTAGGTGAATAATATGTTTATAGTTATTGTGTGAATTGGCAATTTGCTTACTTGTATATGTATGCTTAAATTTCTTGAATTTAAATTGTTGTAAATGTTGGAAATATCAATATGATGTATTATCATGTCATGCCCTGAAAATGCTATGACATTTCATATAATCAAAAGAGGAAATAGCTTGAAAAGCATGAAAATGTGAGTATGTGATGAAATGAATTGAGCATGAATATTTGCTTGTGTTTGTGTAAGAGAGAAACCATTTCATTAGTCACGTGCATGTTGATCTATAGTCTTCTCCTGACTGTCCGCTTGTGGCATATGAGATCCTAAGAACGAACTCATTTTATTTTTGGTGTAAACTTTGATTTTGCCATTTCGATCTATGGAACTCTTGAGCCATTTTTTTGTGCATTTCATTCGATTTATCAAGTATGATGTATAATTGAGTGTTATGCTTTGATGGTTGAATATACATGATATGCTATATGTGATGACGTAGCCTTTATTTTGAATCTGTGAAATAGAATTGTCGATGATCTAATTGCTAGATTGAATGAGTTATAGATGTATATATATACATATACATATGCTTAATTGTGTGGCTCATTATCGATGCCTATAAATATATTAGTCACTGAGCTTTGTAGCTCAACTCATTATTTTCCGCTCCTCAGGTACAGAACAAAAAGATTGTTGATCCTTTTAAAGCATTGGAAACTCCAAAATAGTTAGAGATCTTTTGTAACTAAGTTAGTGACTATATTTTTGGATAGCTTTATAAGCATACCAAACAATGAGCATCCATTTGTATTTTGTATTAAGCTAATGATATGCTTGTTGACTAAAACTTGTTCAAACTCTATTTTGTTGTGGATTGAGATTTGGAAATGAATAAGTTATTTTGAGTATGTTTGTATTTTTCTTATGGTGGAGTTGTGATAGTTATGGGGAAATTGTTTGAGTAAGTGCAAAATTAGTGTGATTATTGGGTTTTGGGTTTCAGAACTGAAGGTTTCTCTGCAGCGAAGCCAACCTTGGCCATAGAGAACCTTACCCAAAGGGTATTTTGTTTGATTTTGAAAAACTTCACTGCGACAAAGTATCTGACTTTTGTCACGGCGTATTTTTCTCTACAGGAACTCGAGCTTGATCTCGTAACTTCACCGCAACGAAGCTAGCCTTTTACCACGGCGAATTTGTCCCGAGAGTTTTTTTCTCTGATAAAGGTCGCGAGTCGCTATCGTGCTTTGACACAATCGCGACTTCGCTGATGAAGTTGTGGGTCACTATCATGCAGGTGCACGATCGTGACTTTCGAGTTTCTGAAAAACTTCGCCACGACAAAGATGATATTTGACCTGAAGGGTGCGTTGCTTGACCTTGAGACTTCGCCACGGCGAAGCCAGAGGTTGGCCACAGCAAACTTCTCCAAAAAGGTAATTTCATTGTAGTGAACATATACTTTGTCACGACAAACCTGCCAATTGTTACTGCTAAATTTCTTAAAAATTGAATGCTTTTGACTTTCCTTTTGCATCATCCTCACCCTACCACCCCGAGTGGTCACCTTGGGATTTGTAACGAGACCCGGGTCCAACAGGAGTACTTTGAGACCTCTCTCTAGTAGGAGTGCTTTGATACCTCTCTTTAGTCGGTAATTGATTTGTCTCATAGTCATCTCTTGTTGCTGATCCATCGATTGGATGTAATCAGG
>JANJEY010000002.1:36481260-36497232 GCA_024703695.1 Erythroxylum cataractarum | reverse complement strand
TATTTTTCTCTACAGGTACTCGAGCTTGATCTCGTAACTTCACCGCAATGAAGCTAGCCTTTTACCACGGCGTATTTGTCCCGAGAGTTTTTTTCTCTGAAAAAGGTCGCGAGTCGCTATTGTGCTTTGGCACAATCACGACTTCGCTGATGAAGTTGTGGATCACTATCATGCAGGTGCACGATCGTGACTTTCGAGTTTCTGAAAAACTTGGCCACGACAAAGACGATATTTGACCTGAAGGGTGCGTTGCTTGACCTTGAGACTTCGTCACGGCGAAGCTAGAGGTTGGCCACAGCAAACTTCTCCAAAAGGGTAATTTCATTGCAGTGAACATATACTTTGTCACGACGAACCTGCAAATTGTTACTGCTAAATTTCTTAAAAATTGAATGCTTTTGACTTTCCTTTCGCATCATCCTCACCCTACCACCCCGAGTGGTCACATTGGGATTTGTAACGAGACCTAGGTCCAACAGGAGTACTTTGATACCTCTCTCTAGTAGGAGTGCTTTGATACCTCTCTCTAGTCGGTAATTGATTTGTCTCGTAGTCATCTCTTGCTGTTGATCCATCGATTGGATGTAATCAGGTGACATAAACACCCTTTTGGGTCTCTCCAAAGGATTAAATAGTTTGCCTTGTGTCACCACACTAAACAACCAATTGCAATCCTCCATATGACTTTAATCAAGTAATTGACGCATATGATGTTGAAATCTTGCTTCTTATTTGGCTCCAGAGGAGAGTAGCTCAAACATGCATTGGAGTTTATTGAAGGAATGGTTTTCGATGAGTACGTGTGCCAAAGATGATTTTGGATAGGCTGTAGGCTACTCAATATACTTTTAACATCAAGTCAAGTAGCATGAGTCAAGCCTGATTGGGCATTGGGTTGAGCTCAAGCCTTATCCTAACTAGTGATGGGCCCATCCTTGTCCTAACCATTGCCATTTCTAGTTAAAAGTTATTAGATATAGGAGAAATTATTGAATATTAAATAATATTGGAGAATTAGACAACATGATTCCTATATAGTACTATATTAGGCTTATGTTCTAGAACACAGACTTATGTTAGTCCCTTATTGGTCATATTTGTATATAAAAGAATTTCCAAAAGCAAATTGACATTGTGTTACACTTATAACTAGGGATAAACTCACTGACATGCAGAGTTCTAGGAAAAAAATAATGCCAAATTTGGAAGCTATATTGGCTTCAAACTTGTGATTTTACTAGTTTTTAAATCTTAAACTTCTGTTTAGATAAAGATTGAATTATCTTTAAAATTTATGAATTTCCTATTTAGATTTATTCCAAATTGTTACTTTCTTTTGTGACTCTAGTTCTTACGGGTTTTATGTTCCTAGAATTATATGCCTATAAAAGGCTATCTTAGGGATGCAAAAAGGAGTTTACCATTGTTATTGATCAATCGAAAACTTTAGAGATATCTTCTTTAATATTTTTATAGTAACTCTTGTGTTAAGTTCTCTTCAAGCTTATAATCTTATCTAGCTTGCCATGATAATCAAACCTTATGATCGTATGACTCTCGATCCCTTTATTTGTAAATGTGATGAGTCATATCATTCTTTGTGATTTTGTATTCAATTTTGAAATCAAACTTATCATGATAGAACAGCCCTTATTCATATTCATATTAATATCAAATCTCATTAGTCATATTGGTGAGGGTCATATCACTTATCTTACTTCCAAGTGTCACCTTCCACTTCTTTCTTCATTGACCCCTCTATTAACTTGATTCCTAATTCTATTGACTGACTAGTTTAGTTTAAGTCTTTCTCAATTGGAGGTCTTAAAGAATAAATATTGCTATCCCATTTGAGGACCCAGCTCTATCAAAGGATTTAATTTCTCTTGAATTATCTCAGTCATCATGTTTTATCAGACCCTTTTAACCCCCTTCTCATTTAAAACCTTATGTTATAAGTCTCCTTCATCTTAAACACAATTGTGTTAACTCAACCATCACTCATATCTATGAACCTAAAAGTTATAAAGAAGCTAATGCTAATCCTTGAAGGTAAAAATCTACAGAAGAAGAATTGCAGGCCCTATAGAAAAATCAAACTTGAGATATAGTCTCACTACTCTTAAGAAAAAATTTAGTGGGTTGCAAATAGTGTCTACAAGATCAAGACAAAAGTAGATGACATTATAAAACTTTATAAAACTCAAATTATTCCCAAAGAATTTAATAAAAAATATAGTATTGATTATAAGGATACCTTTGTTCCTATAACTCATCTCACTTCAGTTTGTAGCCTCATATTTATTATTAATATTAAGAAATAACAACTATTTCAAATCAATACCAAAAATATCTTTCTTAGTACTGACTTTTCTAAATAAATGTATATGGAATCACTTACAAGTTATGATCATCCTCTAAATACTATATGTCACCTTAAAATGGCTCTTAACGACCTTAAACAATCTCCTCAAGCATATTTGTTGAATTTAGCTCAATTACTCAACAACTTGATTTTCTTTCTAGTCCATATGGTAATGCCTTTTTTTTTTGACATAGATAGAGGCTACGTACTCTTATTACTATGTGTAGACGATATGATCATTATTTATAATGAATTTTAGCAGTGTTGTAAAATTGCAACATTACTTTAGCAAACACTTCGAGACGAAAAATCTCAAACATCTAGCCTATTTTCTTAGAATAGAAATCATTTATAATGATTTAAACTACTATTTCTATCAAATAAAGTATGATGTTAATCTTTTATCTCGCACAAGTACCACTAACAATAAAATTACTTGCACCCCTATTGAGAGTGATGTTTGTCTCACTCTCCTAACCACTCATTATATGATAGTGATTAATGTTATGTTAAAGATAGTTTGTTTCATAGTATCCAACTTTAATCATCCTCCTTTTTGGAGTTTCATGCATACTCTAATATTGATTAGGTTGGAGATTTTATTGTTTGACACTCTAAAATTAAGTTCTAGTTCTTTCTGGTTAATTCTCTTATCTCATGGAGAAGTAATAAACAGTTGTAACTCGTTCGAGTACTAAAGCTAAAAAATATTGAACCCTTACTAATATTACTTAAGAACTCATATAGTTACATTGGTTTGTACATAATACGGTAATTAAACATCCATCAACCATTACTAGTTAACTATAGTGCCATTCAAATTACACATATTAATGTATTTCACGAGTGAACAAAATACATTGAAAATGATTGTTACTTTATTCATTACCATCTTTTGGAGGGAATCGTCTCTCTTATTTTCATATTATACCATGATCAGACAGTTAACATCTCTACCAAAGCTTAGTTTCCAACTCAGTTCAATGAACTCATTAACAATTTCAAGTTGGCTTTATTTCACCATCTTAAATTTGAGGGGGTGTTAGTCTACAATATAATGTTGCCAAAGTATGATTGATTACATAATAATGACATAATACTATGCAAAATATTTTAGCAATATAATGTTAAATGTTTAAGCAATCAATATAAGGTATTTAAATAAAAGACATCTTAATAGGATTCAAATTTTAGCATAGAGCAAACTTACCTATATTACAAAAGTGATAAATGAATACGAATAGCTTGAATAGCTTAATAATGTTTGATGAAAATGATATGCGAATATGTATACAGTAATTAATAAGAAATATTACAATCAATATTTGATTTAATTTATGCATATATATTTTAAATAAAATCATAAAATAAATTTGCGTATTTTACATTAATAACTAATATTAATGTTTTATATATCTAATTACAAATTCTTATAGTTTTAAATCAAATTGGTTTATTTTTCTATGTGATTAAACAACCCTCAGAGACATATTGAATGTTTATTTTAAAATCCTCAAATCAATAGATAAAATGATAGGTGTTAAAAAAATATGCCAATTAAAAAAATGAAGAGGAGAAAATATAAGATCAGTACATGTTGCCTGGCAGCATAGGAGGAAGGCTTTAGAATTTAGACCGGCGATGAGTATTACATCGGCAATCTCGGGAAAAGAATTTCGTCAAAAATAATCTTTACCAAAGCATGTTAAAAAAAACATAAGAGCTCGAATCTAGCTGCTTTTAAATCTAAACTTGAAATATGAAGTAACCTTCCCTCAGCCTGATTTAAAAAAACAAAATGAACAGCAGCATAGGATTCCCTAAATCTGCCTTCTATTATGCTAGGAGGAAGAGGTTCCCACAGATCTGCTTTATATATATACACATATATAGGATAGCGGAAATTGAATTCAATGTACAAGTACCACCTCTCCTAGTCCCCACAGCCCCAAACTGGTAGCGTACTCATATGATGTGTTATATTTTTTGTTTAATGTCCCATGTAATTTATCGATTGAGTCCTATGAAATGCACATAAAATAATAATTATTGAGTATTATCAATTGGATCTTAAATAGGTCACATACTATTTTCCTCTCTCTTCTAATTTCAAAAGATATGTCCTTTAATAATGATATATAAGTTGCAAATAACTTATGAAATGATAGATTTCTGAACCATTGAGGAAAACTCTAACAAAAGAAGACGAGAGGAAATAAAAACGCATTCAAGCAAATCGACATCTCACAATAATCGATATGGATATGAGTACGCAAAATCGAATCGATCCTATTATTGTTTTTACATGATGGACAATCTCACAAAGCCAACCCAACCCCATAATTTTTGGTGGGTACAGGAAAACACACACACAGCTCACACACCACAATATCACAGGCATGCATGCCCCTCTGCTCCATCATGTTCATGTTGTACTGCTCAATGGATTGATGGGATGGGGTCTACTCTACCCAATACCATAACTTTCTACCATGTGTCCAGCCTTACCAAATCACACTCATTTTTATCCTTCTAGTTTCACCCGCGAACACAACACAGACAATAGTTACCAAAAGCATGAGCAAGTGATGTCCATTTCTTTTTGCTTTTCATCTCTGCTCTGTGGGGACGAGGGACTTATTTGAGCGAGAAAGAAGGAAGTTGGATTTGACACCATTTTGTCATGTCCACCGGCCAATCCATAGCTTGATGAGTCCACCAATGCCTAAACCAAACTTTTTCTCGAGTACTCGCATTTACAAACTTGAAAGCTTTACGAATCATAAATTTTTTGGAAGCTAAAACTTGTGCCAAGTGTTAACTCTTAAGTAACACTAGCTGCCAGCTTCTTCTTGCGGTGATAATGATGCAGCAATTAAGATCGTAATAATTAATATCACTTCTATATTGATAATGAAGCATATTTCGACATGCCATGCCATCAGCTTTGGATTCACTATCATAATACTTCTTATCATATGCCTCTTTAAGAATAGGAATTTAATATGTTCATGGAAACCATTCAAGTTTCAATAAAATAAATCAAACTATTAAAATAATTAAATATCATGACCAATATTGAAATATTCCAAGTATCATCCCACTAAAATTTTGGAACTTAATGTCTTGAAGCATGTTAAGATATAAACACGTTGGGTTTTTACTCGATTATTTATTTTTTTACATGATTTATTCCTAAAGAGGATAAATATTTTTTGTAATATAAAATATTAATTTGGCAAAATAAAACTTCTTTATTTCACTGTTCTAACAATCTAACATATATAATGTTATTCTCAATTAAAGAAATATAATAAAATAAATAAGATGTACGATTTAAATAAATCTTCCTTGGAATTTCTATCCAATTGTGTAAGACTTGTTAATGTTTTCAAAATATATTTAACTAGGCAGCCACATTTGATGTGGTTAATGGTTATTTTTATTAAGTAAAAATTATTTTATAAAAATAATAATGATAAAATGACTGCTTAAATTTTGCCTTAAAATATTTACATGTAGCCTACTATAGTTTCATATCTGAAAATTCCAAAGTAAATGGACATGACACATAAATATCATGTGGCCCTTACTCATTATCGTAATACCTTGTATCATCGAGCGTCTGCTTTAGATAAAACGTCGATAAGCACTGCGTCTCTAACCAATCAAAATATCACTAAAAGAGTAATTTGGATCATTGGAGATGATAAGTCCGCGGAAGATATTCTTTTATTGGGTTTTTGCTCTCTTGTTGATTTGAGGAAAAAGGTACCTACTACCTACCATCCTGTTATAGATCAGCCAATATTACAACTAAACAGTGTAGAGCATAACTGAGTTTTTTTTTTGGATATTGACGAGGAAGCTGTGTAAAAACTACTGTTTATATGCGGTGCTGAAGGGGATGGATGAGTATATAAAAGGATAAAAGCAAAGAAAGAGAATGGACTATTGGTTGAAATGCTACGCTATAAATGTGTAAGCATAATTAAATAAGCTGTGATTCAACACCAAAGACATGTACATGCAAAGAGACACCGTTTCTGCTGTGTCTCTTCATCGCCAATGAACATTTTCTACACGGTCACTCGCTGTCATCTCCTTAATCAAGAGGTTATACTTCGTCAACAATATCTTCTTCTTCTCTTTCCGCCTGTATCTGTTGAATTTTTTTGGTAGTTATTACAGAAAATGTCTGGTGAATAGTATTCTGTGATGTAATTCCATCACTTATTAATTTTCTTTTATACTAAATAAACGTCCATTTAAGTGGAGCAAAACTATTGCTTTCATTAATTCAAGTGATGGAAGTATTAAATAAAGATGATATGTTGAGGGATTAATTATTGACCGCCTAAAACAATATTTTTTGTTCGAATACCATGCATGTACAATTAATTAGTTCGTGGGTGGCAAATTAACTCAGTCACCTCCATTAATAATTGTAGTAAGATTAAGTCTTATTGTAGTACAATTAACAATAAGAAATCACTTGTTGAGGAACAAGCCAAGACTTGTTAAAATGGAGATGGTTATAACTTTAATCAATGGTTGGCCGGCCTGAATACTTTAGGAACAATCATCCAAGACGTCCCAATTAATTATCGACGTTATTTTTGGTAAAATTTTTATGTGCGACAATTAATCAATATTAAGCTGCGTAATTAAAATAATTGTTGTGGGGTTAAGGGTAATGAGACAACATGGCATCCATATGCTCTGATGTTAATCCGGGAAAAAGGAATCTTATTGACTTACTATTTGAACGAGGAATTCTCACTTACTCGGTATCTAAGATCCAAATGCCAAATGTAATCTTATTGGGAACTGGCCTGTCCATTCAACAACCAAGTGCATGTGCTCATGGCTTGGATTGAGGTGGACAAGAAGCTCATTATTACTTATATATATTTCTGTTTTTTGTGCTTCTAATTTTTTTCTCAACTGATAGATTATATTATGAAAGAAATCTCATGTAACTTTGGACGTAACATTTGCTTCGAGTGGAAAAAAATTGGAAACTTAAAACAAAACCGTACTCACCTGGGTTGATTCGGTGGTAGTAAACTTATTTTGGATCATTAATGAGGTGGAAGGATCCCTTGGGAAGATAATCATTCGGGTAATCTCCCAATTCACTCTCAACGAGGTTATTTGTTGTCACTAAACAAAAATGAACTGTACTATATGTAGAATGATGCTATTTGTTAAAATAATGGGTTTAGTTAATATATTGATATATTTATCGAGAAAGTAATTGATGCGAGGACTGATTAGCGAATTATATAATACATTTTAATTTAGAAACTACCCATTTTATAAATATATTTATTGGGTGCCACCCTCTCTTTTTATGAAAATATGTCAAGAATCTGTATTTCTCAATTTGCAGTGGAAGTTGTTTCATTTTTTTCCCTTAATAAAAAAAATGGGTTTAGTTACATGGGCTGATGTTATAATGTAAATTACATTTAATAAAAAAGAAAGTAAGAGTTGCTTACATTTACATTTTGACAAGCAAATGGAATTGAAACAAATGTCTCTCACTAACAGGCAAATAAAGAAATACGAATCCTCACCGGTGATTGTGTGGCAGTGAGAAACCTAAAAATAGGTAATAAGGTGGTGATGAATGATAAATGTCCTGTAACTATGGTGGGAAATTCCTGCTCAAAACAGGATAAGCCCTTGTGGAACAGCACTGCCTCTGCATGCCAATGCCAGAGGACAGTGTTCCCAAGCCCATGCATCATGCATCATGGTCTTTGTATGATCAAAGAGAAAATAACATGATTGGCTGCTTTATGCTGCAATATTTTCATTTTAAATTCGTAAAAACTAAACCATTTCTTCAAATATTGTAATTTAATTTGAAGAAAGGAGCACATTCATCAATTAGGAAATTCCAAAGCCCACTTTGATGGCATGGCAGTAACAATTAGGAAATTCCAGAGCAAATAAGTTTCACCCAATCCATGTTATGCTTTCTATGATTAGCAACAGATGGGCCCCACATTGTGCGTGTGTGTTTGTGTTTTGAGAGAGAAAGAGAGAGGGTCCTAAAACCGATGTTGACGTCTGAATCTCTCGACTTTGATCCCATCTTCCCCACTCTCTCCTATGCTATGGTCCCTTTCTCAAAAAGCATCATACTATACTACTCACCCGCTGTTGTCAGATTGTGAATCTCACGTTCAAATGTCATTCGCCACGTTTCCTCTCCCGCCACTAAGCTTTCTCTAGCTAGAGCCGTGTCCGCTACCCGCTCTTGTGCGATGTACGACCTAAAGTTGACCGTGGCATCGCCTTCATGTGATCATGTGGGACTTTGATTCGCATTCACACTCTGTATCTACGAGCGTGTGTCACACTCATCGCACCATATTCATGTCAAAATGAGATCAAATAATTTACTATCATTCACGTGTATTAAATTTCGTTTATATGTTTTACTTAATATCAGTAAATTGGAAAAGTGAGGACGGTTAGAACACGCGCCAAGCAAAACAGTGGATTAGTAAGTAAACCTTTGAATTGATTTAGGGTACGGCCACCTGATATGTTCTCTTATTTCTATTAGCCATATCCTTTTTCTGTCCATTTTTTAAAAGTTAGAGAAACACTATTCTTTGGCACAAATGAGCTGTACACAAGTTTACCACTTGGGCATATTCCCTTAGACAAAAAAAAAGTTAATAATAAAATCAAGTTTTTTATTCTTATTCTCGTGCTTTGGTTTTTTAATTTTCAACATTTTAAAACAAGTTAATAATAAGATCAAGTTTTTTTTTTAATTCTTATTCTCATGGTTTGGTTTTTAATTTTCAATATTTACTTATTTATTTTTTTCCAAAAGAGTATAATTACCTTTGTGGCAGTTAATAAGACGTCATAATAAACATAGTGGTCAATGGCACTTTGTGTAATTAACTATGATACGCATCTATCAATTCATTTTCATGCAATTGTCTTTGCAATAGATTAAGCTATCGTATCTTTTATAATAATTAATAATTTGTTTTATTAGTTATATCTTTATTTTGCGATGTAATAAATATTTATAAAAAGCAGTATAATAGATATACACTGAAAAAGAAAAAGAAATGGAAATTATATTTAAAAAAGAACTGGTACTAGACACACCCTCAATCTGTTAAGCAATTACGGTGTTGGCACGGCTCTTTCTACTCTTTTTTTTTTGATTGTATGTATTCAGTGATCCCTCCGTTTTTAAGTAGGGCGTCCGCGGCCGGACCAAGTTTTTGGAAAAGAATGCATGTATCTACCTATTCTCTATCTCCTTCGATCCAAAATTATTTAAAATATTTATAATAATGCAAATACCATAGAGAAAGAAAGAGATATATATAAAAAAAGAGCCCCTATTATTATGGCCCCCATTGCTTCTTATCTCTTCCACTCACTGTCCTCCTCTCTCTCCATCTTCCCCAATCGGAACTCCTTTCATTTGTGCCTATAATCCAAAACAAAGCCACCAAAAATCATTCCTCATTCTTTACAACAGAAGGAGGTAAATAGTTGGATGGTTATTGCTGAGAAGCAAAAATGAAGAGGGATCATCAAACAAGTTATGGTGGCGGCGGCAGTGAATCGTCGTCAGTCGGTGGAAAAGGGAAATTGTGGGAAGAAGATGTAGGAGGAGGGATGGACGAATTGTTGGCAGTGCTGGGTTACAAGGTGAGGGCCTCCGACATGGCGGATGTTGCTCAAAAGCTTGAACAGCTGGAGATGGTAATTGGTTCTGCTCCAGAAGATGGCATTTCTCAACTTTCTGATACCGTTCATTACAATCCGTCCGATCTCTCTGGTTGGGTTCAGAGCATGCTTTCTGAGCTTAACCCACCACCGCCACAACACCACCATGTCTCCTCTTCCTCCTCCACCAACCACAACAACTCCTCAGCAGCTGCTGTCCTTCATCAAGATTCTTCTTCTTCTTCTTCTTCTTCTATCCTCCCTTCTTCCTCCTCTACTATCAACTTTCAATCTAGGGCTTTCAACGACGATTCGGAGTACGATCTTAGAGCTATTCCTGGTGTTGCCGTTTTAGATAACAGCGGCAGGAAGCGAATCAAAACGGCTTCTAATAACAATAACAATACCACCACCACCAGTTCTGCGTCCACAATCACTGCATCCTCAGACTCTGCTCGACCCGTCGTTTTAATTGATTCCCAGGAGACAGGGGTCAGACTCGTTCACACCCTCCTGGCCTGCGCTGAAGCTGTTCAACAAGACAATCTCAAAATCGCTGATACTTTTGTCAAACACATAGGCGTACTTGCCGCTTCTCAAGCTGGTGCTATGCGCAAAGTGGCAACCTATTTCGCCGAGGCCCTGGCTCGCCGGATTTACAAGATTTACCCACAGGATTCTCTTGACCCTTCATACTCCGATGCTCTGGAGATGCATTTCTACGAGACCTGCCCTTACCTCAAGTTCGCTCATTTCACCGCCAATCAAGCCATTCTCGAAGCTTTTGCCACCCATTCTCGAGTTCATGTCATCGACTTCGGCCTCAAGCAGGGGATGCAGTGGCCCGCGCTCATGCAAGCCCTGGCACTGCGTCCCGGCGGCCCTCCTGCTTTCCGCTTAACCGGAATTGGTCCTCCTCAGCCCGACAACACCGATACACTCCAACAAGTCGGTTGGAAGCTCGCCCAGTTGGCAGATACTATTGGCGTTGAGTTTGAGTTCCGCGGCTTCGTTGCCTCTAGCTTGGCTGATCTCGATCCCCAAATGCTCGATCTCCGGTCTACGGAGGTTGAAGCCGTGGCCGTCAACTCCGTCTTCGAGCTCCACCGCCTCCTGGCTCGTCCCGGCGGCATCGACAAGGTTCTTTCTTCGATCAAAGCCATGAAGCCCAAGATAGTAACCATTGTTGAGCAGGAAGCGAACCACAACGATCCGGTTTTCTTGGATCGATTCACGGAAGCCTTACACTACTACTCCAGCCTGTTTGACTCTCTAGAAGGTTCGGGGGTGGTGCCTCCGAGTGAAGACCTGGTTATGTCGGAGTTGTACTTGGGGAGGCAGATATGTAATGTCTTGGCATGTGAAGGTGCTGATCGAGTTGAGCGCCACGAGACATTGACTCAGTGGAGAACCCGAATGGAGTCTACAGGGTTCGACCCGGTTCATCTAGGGTCAAACGCGTTCAAGCAAGCGAGTATGTTACTGGCCTTATTCGCCGGCGGCGATGGGTATAGGGTGGAGGAGAGTAATGGATGTCTTATGCTTGGGTGGCACACTCGGCCGCTGATTACCACCTCAGCTTGGCAACTAGGTTCAAGCGCTTCCCAACAGTGAGTCTGAGTCGGGTCGGCCGAGTTGGAATGTACTTTTGTCGAGTGGCTGGTTTATAAAGCCCATTAGTAGAGTGTGGGGAGGAGTTATTTACTGTGGGGTGGGCGAGCGAGTTTAGGAAAACAAGAGGTTGAACTGTAAAATGTAATTCTGGCTCTTTGGTCAATTTTTTCTTTTCCTTTTTTTTGTTTAAATTTCTTTAACTCTTTTCCTTAATGGTTGGAAGAACTTTCTCCGTATCCCTTTTGCTGCTTGTAATTTTCTTCTTAGCTTTCTCTTCCTTTTTGGAGGCTGTATGATAAGTTTTTTTAGCTTTTCAATAAAATTTGGATGCCTTGGTGGAGATGGTGGTGGGCAGTATTTGGATTAATTAAATACGAAAGAGTGGCTTCTGAACGTAACTTTCATGAAATGCACTGATTTTGACTCTGAGTTGTATATGCCTTAGCATGTATGTTATCTCCAGGACTCAACAAGAACGTAGTAGTCTGGGGAGGAGCTGCGGGGGTATCATTCCAATCCTAAAGAATAGTTGGCCTGAGTAAGTAACCACATATAGATATCATTTCACCTGATGATATAGGAATCTTATAAATAGCCATTTCTTTTTTTTTTTCTGGTTTGTTGACGTGGCTTATACACCACTCGGCCTGCAGAATTTGGACTGACTGGATGATATTTTTTGTTAGAAGGTAGACGTAGTTGGTGATACATAAACAATGTGAAATGAAAAGGGCATTCATTCTTCTACTTAGTTGGAGATGGATGTAGACTTAATGGCATATGACCTGGCATAAGCATAAATAAGTAGCACATTATGCAATTACAGATCATTTGAATTAGTCAAATTTTACGAATAAACTTGTGTTTTAAACAAAACTTTTGACAATGATTGAGTGGTAATGTGGGTCAAGTGGGCTCGGACCTAAGGAACTCAGTCAATTTCCACTCATCGTATTTTCTTTTTTTTTGCTTTTGGAATTGGACAAATTGCCTCTCCATCGTCAAATGTGAACAAGGGAATGCGATATGATTTCGGCCACGGTCGGGCCTGTCAAACCAACTTGCATGTCTATGTCTGCTCTTGGAATCTCCTTATTGGATGTGAGTCCCCACTACAAAATACCTTGTCCAATTAATTATATACATGTTAAATAAGTTAATATCGACTGTCTAAAATTAAAACCTAGTTTTATAGCAAAAAACTACGAGCTTTTCTTAGCGTACTGTTTAGTTGATATGAAAGGAAATTAAATATGGTTGTTAGGATGTTATGTGATTGGTCATTGCAGTTGCTCCTCCACTGATTTTGAAGTCACGGAGAAGTTTACGGTTGGTGTTAAGGTTATCTGTTAATCAATTATGACCATAGAAAGAGTGAAGAGTTCATTATTGAGGAGAAGGGAAAAAAAAAAAAAAAAACAGTAGATAGATGAATGAATGACTTGATGTTTATCCTTTTCCAATATCACAGAGGGTGGAGAAGCAAAAGGTCAAAACCTAGGGCTAAGGTTTACATTCTCGGTGTGGCTGAATAAAAAGTAAAGCTACAGCGTACCAATCGCCTGACAAGTGACATGGACATATTAAGTTGATATGCATGAGCTTACCTCCGTTGATTTGTTCGTTTTTGTTGATCTTTTTACTGCTTAACCTTAGTTGCCCATTGTCTTCAATATGTTGTGGGGTAATGTTTCCCTTTGCGTGTTGAATTTCAGTAGAAGATGATGGACTGTGTAACATATAAATAATTAATACTCTTATCAGACAGCGGATATTGCTTGACGAAGTTAAATTTCGCGAGACAATAATCTGCAAGAATCACTAAATTAGACAACATGTACTGTGTCTAGTAGCTTCAGTTGCATCTCTTCTCATCATTGTATTACTAGGACAGCTTACCATTTTGGTCAAATCTTTGACATTGCTTCATTAGTTGCTTTCAGCCATCCCCACTTGTCTTCCAATTCCATTACCGCCCATCTTTCACTCCATCATTTCCAATATATTTTTGAACTTAAGATCATCAAATGACTATTCTAATTCCAAATATACATTGCTTTATGCCTATTTTCCTTTTACTTACTTTTTCTATTCTTTAAGCCTAATCGGAAACAAAATTAAGGTTATGTTGGGCAACTTTTAATTTATGTGTTCAAAACTTGATCGGAATTTTTTTTTATTCCCATAATTTTTAGTGTTAGTTTAGAAATAGAAAAACAATATAACAAAAAGAGTGAATAATATTGAGCACACCTCTCAGATGGTGCTCGGTATGATATATACAGTTATCATAACAGAATCTGGTACAGTAGAGAATATCAACCATACATGTGTATGGTTTATTTGAACTTTACAGTTGTCAGTATTAATGATGAATGTACATTTATATTATATTCTAATATTCCCTCTCAAATTGGACGGTGCATGGCATAGTCTCAGTTTGTTTCTATTACGCATAAAATCTGGGTGAGTTAAAGCCTTCGTCAAACAGTTAGCAACTTGAAGTGAGGATGGTATATGATGAACATCAACTTCTTTTCTCAAGATCATGTCGCGGATGAAATGAATATCAATTTCTATATGTTTAATTCTAGCATGTTGTACAGAGTTGGACGCAAGAGCCTTTGCACTGAGATTGTCACACCACATCATCGATGGTTGTTTTAGGTTGATTCCAAGTTCTGTTAACAGCGAAACAATCCATTTTATTTCAACAGCACCATCTGTCAAGGCTTTATATTTTGACTCAGCGTTGGATCTTGAGATGACTCTTTGATTGCGAGAAGCTCAGGAAATCAGATTATCTCCTAACTAGATAAAAGTTCCAGCTATAGATCTTCTTTCATCTGCATCGGTTGCCCAGTCTGCATATGTAAATGCTACCAGTTGATAACTCCTCACTGGTTTGATATGCAAGCTCAGTTGATGTGTGCCTTTCAAATATCTAAAAATCCGTTTTACACCCTGAAAATGTGTTTCAATGGGTTGAGTTATAAACTAACTTAGTTTGTTAATCGAGAAGGCTATATCAGGTCTAGTTTTGCTGAGGTATTGAAGAGACTCTATTGCTCTTCGGTAGAGAGAAGGATCAGTCATGAGAGGACCATCTTGACTTGAGAACTTTCGCCTGGTTACCGTAAGACTTGGCACAGCAGCACAATTAGCCATGTTGAAGCGCTTCAGTACATCTAATGTTTACTTCCCTTGATTCAAGTAGATGCCAATATTATCTCGTTGAAATTCAACTCCCAGAAAATTATATAAAGGACCCAAATCCTCCAAAGCAAAGTTAGAGTTAAGCTTACGAACAAAAACTTCGAGATGGTGCGAGTCATTACCAGTCACCAAAATGTCATCCACGTAGACTAGAACCAGCACAACAAGTTTGTAGATAGGAAGATAGAACAAGGATATATTTCACTTTTGGCATTTTGAAAACCCCATTTTTGGAGAGTGAAACTTAGTTGATCAAACCAAGCATGGGGTGCTTGTTTGAGTCCATATATTGTTTTCACAAGCTTACAGATATGATGCAGACGTTGTGGATCACAAAAGCCTTCCGGTTGCTTCATATAGACATCTTCTTGAAGATAACCGTTAAGGAACGCATTGTTCACGTCTAATTGCTTTATTTCCCAATTGAATGTTACAGCTATGGTAAACACAATTTGAATAGTTGCAGCTTTAGCCATAGGGCTAAACATAATCTACTCCAGGAGCTTGTTGATAACCCTTCGCAACGAGTCGTGCTTTGTGCTTAAGAAGAGATCCATCTGCTTTGAACTTGGTCTTAAAAACTCATTTGCAGTCAACGAGCTTCTGGATTCCATCGTATGGTACAAGACCCATGTTTTGTTTCTTTGCGCAGCGTCAAATTCATTTAGCATGGCTTACCTTCAGTGAGGAAGAGAGAGAGAGCTTCTGGTATGCTTTTGGGCTCAAAAGCTTGAGAGGACTGGATTATGTTTTTAGTTTCAATAAGACCAACGTAAGGAAGTTTAAGTTTGAATATACCAACCCGACATTGAGTAGTCATGGGGTGTAATCTAGGTTCTTGAGCTGCATTATTTGTAACATCTCATCATCAATGGGAAGGGTAAAATGGTAATTTGGAATGAGATATGAGTGTGAAAACTTATCTCGGCATGGTCATGCCTAATATGGCCTCCATATATGCATAAATTGTAATTTTTTTGTATATACACATGATTGTACATACATTCATGACATTTCCCAGCATATGTGTTATTGTGAGAAACATATGAATTAGTGCT
>JANJEY010000002.1:36436785-36450191 GCA_024703695.1 Erythroxylum cataractarum | reverse complement strand
ATCGAGTAGTCATAGGGTGTAATCCAGGTTCTTGAGCTGCACTACTGTTTTGAAGATCTGGTTCATTTGCTTCACTTAAAATAGACTCATGTATTTGTTGAGCCAAAGCAATGTCATCAACTATTGGTGCAACATTTGGACTTAGAGCATGTGAACTAGAGTTGGGTGACCTTCTTTTGGATTCTGATTCGGGACTGCCTGTGGCTTGGCTTGATGAACTTACACTATCCGTTTGAAGAATAACCATTGCGTCAGCCCTTTTGGAGTATTCTGGCCAGGCAAAGTTACCAAAATGGGAACCGCACTGTCATTGGTAGGTATTTGTGCCCTTCTATTTAGGAAGCCTGTACTACAAGGAAAACTCAAGGAGTCAAATACTACATGACGAGAGACATTTATTCTGCCCGTTAAGCTTAAACATTTAAAGTCTTTATGTTGAGATGCTGGACCTAAATATACACACTTCTTACTGTGATATTAAAATTTATGTGTGTTATATGGTTTGAGACAGGGGTAACATGCACACCCAAAAGGTTGGAGAGTTTGATAGTCAGGTTTCTCATTGAAGAGTCGAAATAAAGGAGTCAGGTTTTTGAGCACAGGGGTAGGGACTCGGTTTATAAGGTATACTGCTGTCTGAAAAGCCTCCACCCAGTAGGTAAGAGGTAGATGTGCTTGTGTTAGCAAAGTTAAACCCATTTCCACTATGTGCATGTGCTTCCGTTCAGCTCTACCATTCTGTTCAGAAGTTTATGGACATGTATAACGCATCTCTATTCCATTTGCTTGAGTAATCGAAATAAATGGCTTATATTCAGCTCCATTATCACATTGAATAGTCTTGATTTTGGTATTGAGTTTGTTCTCAATCTGTGCACGAAAGAGGTTAAAGGCATTGATTGCTTCTCCCTTGTGTTTTAATGGATAAATCTAGGTATAGCGGCTAAAATCATCTATAAAATGTATGTAAAAATGAAAACCACCTACAGAATGTACTGGTGATGGTCCCCATAAATCAGTATGAACTAATTCAAGAGGTTAAGTAGCATGAGACACAGATTGAGGAAAAGGCAACAACTTAGATTTTCCAAATTGGCATGCTTCACAGAAGAAGTTACGGGAATCAATATCAATGTTGTAATTAAGCAGTATATTATGTAGAACTCTATTACTGGGGTGTCCTAGTTTATAATGCCAAGTCCTGAAGTCTTGTTGTTGCTTTGATATCACAGTTGCTGTGTTTGCTTAAGCATGCCCTTGTTTCTTCTTCTATAACCAATCATCCATTGGATAGAGACCTTGGATGGACCTCCCTTGTGCTACATGTTACCCTGTCCTCTTGTCCTTCACCACACAAGCATAATTAGTGAATGCAACTACCACTAGATTATCCTTCATTAATTTATGAACACTCAACAAGCTTTTAGTAGAAGAAGGTACAATTAAAATATCTTTGAGTGTTAAATTTGAGTGCGGTAGAGAAGTCGTGCCAATGCCAATTATGCTAGCCTTTTCTCCAGTACAAGTGGAAAGTTGTGTAGGATTTGGTGTCACGTGATATGAAGCACCACTGTCTATATACCATGAAGGGTCATCGATCGTATGAGGTTCTGCATAAAATGTTGAAGGTGAATAACTGTTTTGTGTTGATGGTGGGTAAAAGTTTCTATGAAACCTATGATAATAGTTTAGTATCGTATGTCCAGGTTTCTCGCATAGGTAGCAAAAGAGACGTCCACCACTGTTATTATATCCTCCTTTTCTTCCACAAGATCTACCACGCCCTCGTCCACCACATGAACCACGCCAAGAGGATTTTTCAGAGAAATTCCTCTGACTGTTATTAGCAAAATTTGATCCCACTTGTTGAGTCACATTTGCCAATGGTTGAATAGTTAATAATGAGAAGTGATTGAGTTGCTCCAGCCTACTTTCGAATGCCAATAATACCGACTGTGTCTCACCCACATTAAATCAACTTGATCAATTATCTTTACTACAATGGGATTGTAGTCTATGTCCAAACCATTCAATGTATGTAGAATGAGCTCATCCGTAGCAACTGGAGATCCAGCTAAGGTGAGTTAATCTGAGATGCTCTTCATTTTTTCCAAATATTCTTCCATCTTCATATTGTTTTTCCTAGTTTGGTGGAGTTTCGACTTGAACACCATCACCCTAGACTTCATAGATGCACACGTAAGTTCTTTTTCTCCTATCCAAAGTTCTGGAGCAATTTGACAGTGAAGAAGTTGAGCACCAATCTCCAGGCTCATTGTGCTACGCAACCACCCTACAAGTAGTCTATCGACTAAGAACCATTCCTCAAATGCTGGATTTGGAATGATCTCCGTTCTAGAAGTGATGAGGCAAGGTGGCGTTGCACTGGTGCAATTATGTGGGATACAGGTAGTTTTCCTTCAATCAACGAGAGGACAATAGATTCTCAGACCAGATAATTACTCCTATAGAACTTGATAGATGTAGTCTGGTTGGATGAGTTGAATAGTGTGTATGTTTTTTATGAAGGAGATAAAGATGTTTGCACTGAAGACGCAGAGGAAACGACTAAGGTAGACATTGTCACATTCTCTGATACCAAGAAAGAAAAAAATAATATAACAGAAAGAGTGAATAGTGTTAAGCACACCTCTTAGATGGTGGTCGATATGATATATACACTGATCATAACAGAATTTGGTACAAAGGAGAATATCAACCATACACGTGTATGGTTTATTTGAACTTTACAGTTGTCAGTATTAATGATGAATGTACATTTATATCATAATCTAATAAGTTTTCTATACCTTAAAAAAAGATAAAATTTAAATGAAAATGACTTATATTGTACGTTTATATGATTCAAAAAATGCGGTCAAATTATAAGCTAATTGCTCATAGGCTTTCACACATTTGTGTTTCTATATATATATATATATATTCAATAAGGCTTTATTAATTTACAAGAACAAAATATATTCCTAAGATAAAAATTTAAATTGACTTAATTACTTATTAATATCGGATCCATGCGTCAAATCTTACAGCTGACAAGTTTTTCAAGGAAGGCACATTTTTAGTCTACTAAAGTTATACTTTTGAGTGGAGGAGAAGACGAATAACCTCTTCTCCTATTAATTTTAAAGGAAGAATAGAATAGTGTTGGTCCAAAATAATCGAGAAGAAGGGTCAGTTGTGCTATAGAGAAACTAATGCAAATTAAAAGCCACAAACAATAAAAATACATTAGTATATAATTTCATAAAAGAGCATACGAAGCAACAAAGTTATTAAGAGCAAGGAGAGACGAGAGTATAAGCCCATTGATTTAAATTACTTCTATGTCACGATATCTTTCTTTAAAGTTTTGAACAATTATGTTAATGCTGTCAAAGCATTTTTATAATCGAACCAGAATGAGTTTGGAATTTTGATTTCAAATAAAAATTTTAGTGAATTGTTTGCAATGTTTAATATTGTTGGAAATCGGGATCAGATCGTATTATAATAATAATGAACTTTGTATTTTGGTTTCTCGAAAACCAATATCACTTTAATTAGCTAATCTCAACTACCATAGATACACAAATATTTAACCTTTAACATTGGGTTTGTTGATGTCTCCACGGGTGGAGACAGATAACAAAACACAAAAATCCTATGCTCAGCAGTGTTTAGTTGTTGACACTACCCATTTTTGTTCCAACACTAGCTCATAAAACACAATTTTTTTATTCCTTTCAAAAGCGTGGCATAACTTTCTTATGTCTATTATAGAAACAAAACACGCAGGCTATTGGACAAAAATACCCCCATATTATTACTAATGTTCCACACATCCCCAAGTGTATAAATAGCAAAAAAAGAGACACCATTCTTCTGATTTCTTCACCAGAAACTTTCTCTCTACTACTAACACGCTTTTCTCTTATTCGTCTCTCTAGCAAGAAATTGGTCCTTTTTCCTATTCTAATCGGTAGACAAAGGTGAGTTCTTCAATTTTTGTTGTTGCTATTTTCGTGTTTGTCAACTTGAAATCTACATGATCCATGTCATTTTCTTCAATTTTCAATTTTGGGATGTCACAGTAAACCCTAATTTTAAAAATCCAAGTTTTTGTGTTTTGTGTTTTCTATTTTAAGTTTCTTTCTTTATTTGTGTTTTGAATTTTTGTATGCTCTGTTTTTTGTAGTTTTTTGTTTTGATTATTTTTGCATTTGTGTTTTTGTTTTTAAATTTTTATTTTGGAATATTTCTTCTTTTATTAATATTGATTCAATTTTTAATAATTATTTCTGCTTGTGGGTTTTGTGTTTTTTATTTTTTTACTATCTGTGATTTGAAATTTTTTATTATTTCTATTTTATTATTTATGTTTTTATTTTACATGTTTTGTTTTATGTGATGGGGATATCTAAGGTTTATGATCATTATATTTTTTTTAAATCTTAGCAGACATTTTTTATTTACAAAAATGGATAAAAATGATCATGATGCTATGTTTAAGTGTTTGAGTTTGTTTGAGCTTTGGAATGGGGAATTGGATTTTATGAGAATGGTCATGTTGCTATGGTTGTATGTATACACACACAAAAAATTGAGTAGGAGTGAAAATGCTATAGGTAGCAGGGCATTGACAGTACCAACTAGGCAAGCTAATATTGATAGGATTTTAGATGAGAGTGATAGGAATAGCCATTGGGATTTAAGGATGGACTTAAATGCATTTACATTGTTATGTCAAATGCTTTAAGCCCATGTTGGGTTAAGGAATAATGACCATGTGCCTATTGAAGAAAAAGTTTTAATCTTCCTAAGAATATTAGCACAAAATGAATCTAATAGAGTAGTACAAGTTAGGTTTATAAGGTTAGGAGAAACAATAAGTAGGGTCTTCCATAGCGTGTTGAAGGTTTTACTAAAGATTTAACATTTGTTGTATGTCAAGCCCACACCAATTCCTGAGGATTGCACAGACAATAGATGGAATGTTTTATGGTTATTAAATTTAATTAGCTAAAATAAATTGTCTAGTTTCATGTTTTTTAAATATTAAACTAGAACCTTTTATTGCTCGAATTTTGTTAAAAAGGTTGCCTTGGTGCTCCAGATGGGACCTATTGAGAACTAATAGTTCCCAATGCAGACAAACCCAGATACAAAGGTAGGAGAGGGAAAATATGCACTAATTTGTTAGGCGTGTGTGATAAGAACTTAAACTTTGTTTATGTTTTTGCTGCATGGGAGGGTTCAACATCTGATTCACGGGTTCTGCGTGATGTTGTTACTAGGCTTAATAGATTTTAAGTTCCAAGGGGTATGCAAAATAAGAATTTTCAGAATTTTGTTAATTTTTTAAAGGTTTAATTAAAACAACAATAGTAATGTGTCATCTGTTTATAGGAAATTACTACTTAGTAGATGTAGGCTATAACAATGGTATTGGCTTTCTTGCACCTTTTAGAGGCACAAGATAACATATTCAAAAGTGGGCAAGAGATGGAACGGCACCTAAGAACCCAGAAGAGCTCTATAATAAGAGACACTCATCTGCCAGAAATGTGATTGAATGTGCATTTGGTTTATTGAAAAAGATGGAAAATTCTAAAAAATCCATCTTTTTATCCAGCGATCACTCATGTGCACATAATTCTTGCATGCTGCTTTCTGCACAACTTTATTAGGCTGCATATGACTTATGATCTAGTAAAGCTTACTCTTCTTGAAGCTGAGGATATGCAAATTAGGGAAGATGCACCTTTCCTTGAATTGTTGATCATATTGAGATAAGTAATGAATGGAGTCAATAGAGAGAGGATTTAGCTAAGAACATGCTTGATGATTGGAGAAGAAACCATTAAATTGTGAACTTTCATTTAGTTAATGGTTTGGGGAATGGATTTGCATGGTTTAGGTGCAATGTCAAGAGTTTGGACTTTAGATTAAACATAAACATTTGTGACCTTCATGGAGGAGGCAGTTGTTGCTGGTCACAGAGCTGATAATGGGCAATTTCAGCCTGGTACTTTCCAACTTCTTCCTAGAAAGATGGTTGAGAAGTTTCCTGATTGTGGCATTGATAAGAGGCATACCAAAAATAAACACAAGAGGTTGAAGGACAAATATCAGATAGCCTTTGACAGGTTGAGCTATAGGTGTGGTTGGAATGAAAGCAAGTAATACGTTGAGGTTGATAGCAAGCAAGTGCTGGAAGAATGGTCAAGGGTATTTTTTTATTTTGCTTTATTGGTAGTTTATAGAAGCATCTTAATAATAATATGTTTGTCATGCTGAAGTTTTCTAATTTTTTTGCAGAGACTCCCTAACAAATACTACATCCCTTGAAAGCCTTTCCTGCTTTACTCTAGACTTGAGTTTGTCTATAGGAAAGACAGAGCCACTGGCATAGGAACTCAAGATGTTGCAGATGCTGTTGCTCAGCTTAAAACTGATGAAACTAAAGGTGATGCACCAATTGCTTTAGCAACTCTTACTGCCCTAGCAGATCCAGCATGCCCATCAGCCACTCCTACGCCAATTGCTTCAGCCTATCTCACTGGTTCTGTTGCCTTTTCTAATAATATAGAAGGGAACCAACAAAAAAAAAGGGAAAAGGACGATGAAGGATATTAAAGTGTTAAAAAGTTTTGCTGCCTCTTTTGATCATGCCTTTTGGCACCCCACCCCTGCAAGTCACTTGCCCGATGTTCTACGTGACATCTAGATGCGCATTTTACAAGGAGGGCATGCCCACACCAAGCCAAACCTAAAACAAATGTACTCAACTCACTTACTTCTGAATAGATTTTGGAACATCTCAAAAAGGAATTTCAAAAAGACTTTTTCATAAGATTTTACCCCACTTCATTAAGTCTCTAAAGACACCCAAAATTATTCCATTTGGTTTAAAACTCTAAAAGTTATGGCCCAAACACCTTCGGACTATTACTAAACTAAGACTGTGCACTATACCTAACTTCACTCTAGAAACTGAAAGTCTTAGGGACTGAATTGGAATTCAATTCCTTCAAATAATTTGTAGCTCCATGTCTCTAGTTTAGTTATAAACAATAATCAACTCATTTGGAGCTCTACAAATTTATATATCACCAAAACACTGAAGCATGTTCGGAAAAATATCCAACTCCTACTCTTTTAACCGGTCTCCTGACTTTGATTAAATCAATATTTTCAAAACAACTTCAAAAACTATCAATTATTGATGGAGAGATAGAGGAATGTCTTAGGGATCCAACGCTTCAAAAATTAGGTCAATCAGAGGTCAGACGAAAAAGTTATAAACAAAAGAGTGAAGAGTGTTCAGGTAAGTCGGCTCGCGATGGCTCGAAAACGGGAACAGAGAAATGTATCATACCTTGAAAAAGGGAAGTTCAAGGTGAACAGAGAAAGACTTCAATGCTACTTTAGAGGGTTAATTGATGATTTAAAGATCATCCTTAACTTTGTAGGTATGCGATAATGGAGGTTCTATTGAGTTAAGGGCATTAAACAAGCACTTACAAGAGGCATCCTGTGGCTTTAATTTTATTTTGTTATTTTTTTTTGTTAGTGTTTTATGCATTTCTTTTCTTACATTTCATTTTGTTTCATTTTATTTTAAGTTTTTGTTGTTGGTTTTATTTCAATTTTTAGTCACAACATGTATTTTTATACTTAAACTAAGTGTTTTTTAATGCAATACTTAACCTATAATATGTACTTGATGTGTTTTTACAAGGGTTCATTAAGCCATAGCCACAGTTCTTAGAGTCATACATGTGGCTAATGAAAATAACATAGGAAATTTGGTGCAGAAATTTGGTCGTGCATGAAATTTAGTGAGGCACTTGGATGCAGTTGTGAAGCTTTTGCTTTAATGGTTTCACATTACATGTTGTGGTGACCCAACCTGTAGCCTCAATGAATGGCTATGGTTTTTTGGCCATCTTCATCTTCTTTTAAAACCCAAAATCGCAACCACAACCAATTCTTAAAAATCATCCATCAACACTTAAATTTTTCATTAGCCTAAGCAAAACCCATTCATGTAGTTCTTTAAAAATACTACACTTACAAATTAACAAAACACATTCTAAACATCACATTTTTATTTCTAACACTTAAATTTTTGTGTATTTAGTTATTGTTTGTCTTGTTTTATGTTTTTAGTGGTGAAATAACCAAAGAAAACAAAACGAAAAAAGGGCTTCATCATCCTTGTAACGTAAGGAACCCATAAAGCAACCAAGAAAAGAATCCATTAACAATCATCCATATTTGAAATTTAAGTACCTCAAGTATAAGGAAAGGTATGCAATTCTTTTAAAAGGGTCCTTTGGTCCATAAGAATACTTGGTTTTTTTTTTAATGTTAGAGGAGTTAGGAATGGAAAATTATGTTGAAGATCTATTTGAGGAAGGTGGTTTCACTTTAACTTATGAGGTTAGAGACTTAGGATTTAAAGAATTAACCTATGACTTTTTGTCTACATTTAATATTGATGATAAAGATGTTCGGCATCGTCACACAAAGTGTATCAGATTTAGACTAGCCTAAAAGTGCATAAGAAGTCAAATAATGAGTTTGACTGTCATTATGAGGTATTGGATAAGTTTTGTTGGTCTCCACCCCTTCATGTCAATTCTTGCCTTCATTAGTTAGTGTAAGGCACGAGATATTACATTTTGATCATCAAGAGTTTTGGCGCGACTTAGTAGAGGAGAGTAAACCTTATAACTTAGCAAATTCAAGGTGCACTTCTTTTAAAAGACACTTAGACGTTGAGGTACATCAATGATTGACAAAATTTTTAACAAGAAGAGGTGACGATGAAAGTATTGTGAACTTGAATGATTTAATTTACTTGTCTTTCATATGAAATGGGCTTAAATGTAATGTGGGTGTTGCTTTGGAATTTTATTTTAAGAGGGTAGCTAATAAGTAATTTTATGTTTTGAACTATAAGTGCATGTTATAAATATAACTAGCATTAGTAAGTATGGGTCGATCCTACGAGGACTAAAATTTCCAGTGCTTATCATGATCCTATCATTTAGTCTAACAAATTATGATGTTTAAGATAAATCAAATTGCAAATTAAAACAAGGAACTAAAATAAATCAACACCATTAACTAATTTGGACAAAGATTGAACTAAGAAACAATCAAAGAAAATAGTGGTACTTAGATTTTGAATCCACTAAGATTTCTTATGAAATCATAATTTCACTATTAAATTTAACCTACGGTATTATGGTATTATGGAAATTCCTATCTTATGTTAATATCTTTCTTAAGACTATTAATACCTAACCTGCAGTTGATTACTAAAATCTCTTTCTAGTTAAAGCCCCTAAGATTGCATCAATCTATTCATAGATTTCACTATTAGGTTTGACCATAATCTCAAGGGTTTATGTCGACTTATCTCTAGGTTTACATGCAACTCCTTTTAATTATGATATATCTATTTCTATAAAAGGAAACCTTAATCTCAATTGTATGAAATCATACATGAAATAATAAGCTAGCAATATTAGTTCAATTATAATTAAGAATACATAATTAAATCTCAATGAAACCAAATAATAAATTAAGTTAAAACAAAATCACCTCAAGGTTTATACCACGATTAATCTAATATAAGTACTAACAAAAGGTTAGTTCAAAAATCATAACGTTAAGACTAAAGGAAAAAAAGAAACTAAAAGAACCATGATGAGATCTCTTTTAATCTTCATGAATCCAATCTAACTTGAATCAAATCTAACTATGTTTCCTTATTGATTACCTTTACTTTCTCTTTGTTTTTTTCCTTTATAGCTTGAAATCAAGGCTTATGGAGCGGACACGATCACTCATATAGCTGTGTAAATGACTAAGTCCCTCAATCTTGCTTCAGTCTTTAAAAAATATGATGAAACATGATCCCAGAGGGCTACATGATTTGCATGGTCGTGTCCTTCATCGGCATGGGTGCCTCTAGAATAACTCTAATTCTACCATTTTCTGTCCCAATTTCACCTTAATTCTTCTCCTTTTATTTGTAAAGGTAAATAAGACCTAAAATGCAATAAAAACAAGATAAGTGCTAAAAATAATAAGAAAATCTCATCTAAACAATCAAAATACATTAAAAAAGGGATAAAAATATAATATATTTAATATTTATCAAATTCTCCCAAACTTAATCATTTTCTTATCCTCGGACAGATCAATTTTATTACTCTCATCTTAATAAAAACAACTTCGAGAAAGCATTAAACAAAAAGAAAATATTTGTGAAGATTTTCCATTATTCATTTAATTATAATTTTTTTGAAATATTAAGCAATTAATTACTTGCATCAAATTATAAATCAATCCAATTCAATCCATAATACTTCAAATTTCAACTCAATTTATTCCATTCTACTTAATGAATAAAGTGTAAATAAGAAAGATGTTAAAACCTTTAAACTTTTTCATACCCCTTTTTAAAAACAAAACATTAAATTTAAACAATATAGTGGTATTAAGAAGCTTGTTTAAAAGGTCACTTATCTTTTTTTATCAAAGAGTAAACACCTTGTCATGAATAACATCTGGTTACTCAACTAGGTCAGTCTCTCAAATAGCTACTAACACCACTCTTTAAATTAAATCTATTTATTGTACAAAGCCGATAGGGTGAAATTATTTATGCTCATTTATTCAGAAACAAATATTTTTTCTTTTCTTTTTTTATATGTGGGGTAATAAAATTGCTAAAAAAGAATTTACATTTAACTTAACATATGTACAAATTATACATAAAGTATCATAATGCAAATTGAGTATCCATTCTTAAAATTAATGGCCTAAATTGAAGCCAACTTAATCATTAAAACTCTTAACCATTTGCCTAAAAAAATCAAGTTATAATTACAATTTTAAAAATTCCTGAATTGTTCATTATTATGCTAATTATAATAAGATTGGCATGCTTAACTGTTAAGTTTTTACCCCTAAAATTAAGTTGTACATTGTCCTCAATATACAAAACATGTAAGAATAATGAAAAATATAAAAAGTAAAGGAGGGTGTGGATAACTGTCTTTTTATAGAAAAAGATTTCTCGCCCTATCCAATGTAGTTAACTTCTATCCAATGCTAATGAAATCTTTTATACCTCAAAACAAGGGGTGATGTTACCTTTATAACTTGTGGAACTCCATCAAATCCCAAGTGACAAAGTTAGGGCCATCAAACTAAAAATATGAAAATAACTAAATTGCTAATGAAAAGCCTACAAATTACTCAATAAAAACAAAAACACATAATTATTGGGTTACCTCCTAAGTAATGCTTCTTTATGAGTCTTATAGTTGGAGTTCTTAGTAATAATACTGGATCTATAGTTAGCAGCTTGCTTTTGACCATTTTTCCATATAAGGGTTTACTATCCCACATATAGGCCAATACTATAAGATAATAAGGATATAACGTATCAAATTAATAAAAACAAATTAATTTATTAATGTCCTTTTTAGTAACAAACTATCAATATAATAAGCAATAATAAAACCCCATGGATCTTCTATTGGCTTTGATAGTTTGTTTTATGGGAAATAGGAGCCCTGTATACTTAACATTAATGTCGATAATTTCTCGATAGCCTTTTTATTTGACTCTTCTTCTTCATCTTCCTCTTTCTTATCTTCCATCTCCTCTTCCTTCTCTTCTTAAATAGAAATTTCCCCTATGTCTTCAACCTCTAGCTCCTCTTCATTTTATAAAGTTATAGTAGTCACATGTCCTCTTAAAGTTATCTCAGTGTATCCATATAAAACACTCATCTCATTAAATCTATATAAGGCAACCTTTTGTAAAGCATTTCCTTTCAGGAGGACATCAACAACATGTTGATAATCCTTTTACTGTTATTGTTATAGAAATGTTGTAACATCCCGTTACCGATGATGTAACATCCCGTTACCGTCATCAAGGGTATTATGGTAATATTGGAACTGACTGAATTGACTGGTTTGTGAATTGATCGAATTGTAAACTGACTGAACTGACTGGAATGTGATTGAGTGAGAAATTAGGAGTTATTGGGTTCAAGTGACTGATTTAGAATAGTTTATGAGTGACTGGTATCTTATAGTGACTTATAGGAAATTTCTGAGAAATTCGGGAGAAAATGCCCGGACCGGAAATATTTGAGAGACTGACCGATTGACTGTATAGTACTGAAAGAAGGGTTCAATGGCGATGGAAAAATTAGAGTTATACTGTTAGATGAATTAAAATGTTGAGCCATTGAAATTTAAAGACTGAAATTTGGACTGATTTGGAGACTATGTATATATATAGAGCTAAGTTGAAATTTGGGGGAAAATTTGCCTAAGGCAAAATCGATGTCTTCTTCTCCCTCCCACGGTGAGTCTTCGATCTCTTCTCCTTGGTGTGAGTTTTTGCTTGCTACCTTACTGGATCTTCTCCTTGTGTTAACTTGGAGTAATTATTGTGATTGATGAAGGTAGAGAGGCTTGATAGTGGTTGATCGACGGTGTTGAGAAATATTTTAGGGTTTGCGATCGATTCAGTGATTTGGTAAGTATTTTGTATTTAATGTGGTTATTAATGGTTTCTAGTGCATTTATGGAATTTATTAGGGTTGATATGGGCAGATGGAAGTGTTTAATGAGGTTTTAAGTGTATTAATGGAAGAAATCGATCGGAGAAGATGATCGGACCATCGCACATCGCGACAAGCTGAAGCTCCGAAGGCTTCGTCGCGACGAGTAAATGGGATTTAAATTAAATCTATTAGTCGCGACGAGCTCGAGTGGACGTCGCGGCGAGTTGGGATTGGTACGTTGCGATGAGTGGTTTCCACGTCGCGGCGAGCGTGGCTTTATGCGACGCAGCGAACGATCTCCACGTCGCGACGAGCGAGCGTTCCACGTCGCGACGAAGGGGCATAGGTCGCGGCAATAAGGGCAATCTTCTGATTGAATATATATTGGTTTATTGGACATAACTTATGGTGTAGACCTCTGATTGAGGTGATTCTCGATTCACTGTGCACTAGGGAAAGAGGTCTACCATTGAGGAAATATCGAGACTTGGAATTTAATTAAAATGGTACTGATTCTTGAGATTATGGTTTATAGTGTGATCTAAGTACCGAATTGAGACAATTGGAGTTTTAATTAGGATTTTCGATAGAGGTTTCGACCCAATGGATAGGGAATTACTAGAGGGAATACGAATTGAGAAAATTGACTGAATTTAGGATTGAATCAAATTAGGATTGATCCGATTGAATGACGAGTTAGAATTGGGCCTAAGAGTCCAAAATTGGGTATTAGCACCGGAAATCGTGAACATGCATTGTACATCATTTCACTGAGACATATGCATTACTGTACTGTTTA
>JANJEY010000002.1:36360440-36376850 GCA_024703695.1 Erythroxylum cataractarum | reverse complement strand
AAACAAATAAGATTTAAAAAATTGTATTTCAAAAAATAATTATTAAAATTATTAAATTAATATGATTTTTGAAAAAATGAAAAAATGAAAAAAAATATAAATAAATAAAAAAACGTCACGAAAGACATTCCGCGACGTTTTTAAAAACGTCGCGAAATACATTCCGTGACGTTTCTATAAAAACGTTGCGGAAGACATTCTGCGACGTTTTTTAAAACGTCGCGGATTGTTCAAACTTTTAGTGACGTTTTTTCAAACGTCGCGGAATGTCAATTTTTTCTGTGACGTTTTCCATAAAACGTCGCAAAAACCTTTTACCTACACCACATTCCGCGACGTTTTTTGTGACGTTTTTGGACATTCTGTGACGTTTTAAAAACGTCGTAGAATGCCTTATTTTCTTGTAGTGTTCTGGTGAAACTTTAAAAGCGAGACTTTTTTTAACTCGTTTTAGGAAGATCCAAGAATTACATTAGATGGCTTTGTTACACGGTGATGCTCTTTAGATTAAGATGTTGTTTTGGTCTTTGTTTTGATATCTTGCTAGTAGGATACGTGTTGTGCTGGACTCCTTTTCTTATTTAATTCATTTTAATTTAAAAAAACCTTTGTCTTCAAGTCTAACTTAGATTTCTTTGTATTACTATAATTGTAAATTTTAGTTTTAAGAACCTAGTAATAGTCAATGACTTTTTCTCCTTATGTTAATTGTAGAGTTCACAAACTTGATTGCTAGTTATAGATTTCATTCATTACCTCTAAAAATGAGATTGGATTGGGACTTATATTTGATTCCTATAATACACCATAATTGTTAGAACTTATAGATCTCCTCATCTTTGTAAACCATCTAATACCCACTTCGTATTAAGAACTTAAATTAATTATTCTTTCATACTCGATTGAATATGTTAGAAGTAATTAATTTAACTAAATTTAGCAGTCTCTCATAAAACATTGATGTTTTCTCCAATTTAATTGGATAATGAATACTCTCACTAAACTCATAATGCTTAGATAACCAATTTATTGATTTAAAAAATTTATTGATTTAAATATCTTTAGTGTATTTGAGGGAAAATAAAATATATATCCCTTGAAGTTCTCTACATAGCAACTTATAAAATAACCTTTAGTGTCCTTAGATACAATTTCTTTAGTATAGAATTATAAATCCTTACTTTAATAAGAAAACCTAATATATGTAAGTGTCTTAAACTTTGCTTCCTTCCATTCTATATCTCGAAAGGAGCTTTAAGAACAAATCTTGATGGAATCCTATTTAAGATATATATTGTAGTTTTAAAAAAATCATTTTATAAACTTAATAAGAGCCTATAATTATAGTACATACTTCTCACTATATATAAAAGTGTATGGTTTCTTCTTTACATCACATTATTTTGTTATGGTATGCCTAATATTATATATTGTGTAATAATGCCCTATGGACCCTTTTATTATTCCATCTTTATATGACTCCAATAATATTCTCCAGTCATATCAAATCTTACAATCTTAGTCCTTTTGTCTTTTTATTTCTCTATTTCTTTGAAAACCTTAAAGGCATTTAGTGCCGATAACTTATTGTAAAGAAGATAAAGATATATAAACCTTGATGTATCATTTATATATAAGATAAAGTATATTAGACCATCCAAATAAGGATTAGAAAATGGTCTACAAATATCAATATATATAATCTTAAGAATCTCTGTACTTTTAATAGAACTTTTAGTGAACTTATTTGTTTTATTACTCTTAATGTAATCAACACTAAGTACCAAAATCAATAAAATCAATGCTAGTTAGTATATTGTCATTAATATGCCTTCTTATTCTCTCAATAGATATGTGACCTAATCTCTTTTGCCATAATTGTTAAATTTCTATAATGATGTTCCCGCATTTAAACTAAATTTATCATACATATTGGATTATTGAGTAGGATCAAAATCAACCATGTAAACCAATAAAGGAATAACAAAAACCCACTATTTTGTTTTATAGTTTTCAAAACAAAATTTAAAAGCCTAATTATCTACTTAAGAAACTCAAATCAAATTTCTAGAGAATGTTGAAATATAAAAAACATTTTCTAACTCTAAAACAAAGTCAAGATTAAAAATCTATTTGAGATGCTCTCACAACTTTAACATTTAAATGTATCTTTTGCTTGAACAAATACTTTGTTCATTTATTTTTGACTTCCTTAGCATTAGAGATCCCTATGTGGTATTATTAATCTGAATTGTAGTATCTTAATCAATCTAGTTTTGCATTTTTGGTATTCCTTCTTTATATACCCCTTTTCTTATAGAAGAAATATCTCTACTTTATGGCATTTTTCTTGATTGACATATTTGTATCTTTGTTCTCTTTAGCACACCTTTATGTCCTTTTGCTTTCTCTTTATTATGAGTAGTTATATATGCAATTTCTAGCTTTTCATACTTCAATCTCGCTTCCTTTGAGAACATATGGCTATTAAATGATTTATCAATCAATTTTCTTTACTTTTGTCATTTAATATCTTAAATGCGTTGTGATTTGCAAGTTGATAATTTAAAATAAAATGTACAAAGTAATGACTAAGGTATCTCAATATTTACGGACTTTAATGTATCAACAATATCCATTATTTTCATCCTGTGCTCTTCCATACCTTTAATTAGATTAGGGCTCACATATGGTAGCCTTTTCATCAAGCTATTTGTTAGGGAATCTGATTTATCAAATTGTTCTTCAATGGCCTTCCTGAAATCTATTGCCTTATCGATATTAAGAATGGAACCTTTAATGGTTTTATTTACGCAAGACTTAATATGCATCAAACTTAAGCAATTAGATTGCTCTCATTTTTCATATGATACTTTCTCATCAGGCGTGCTTGATTCGATACAAAGTTGTGGTGCTTTCATACGAAGCCCCAAATTAAGGTCTATATACCCTAATGCCAAAAGGACCTTTTCTTTTTTGTTAAAAAAATTGTCACAAGATAATATGAGGATATAAGAGGTATCATAAAGTATAGTAATAGTAATTAGTAGATGAACAAAGAAATAAAACACTCACATCAGTCACTATTGCCACACCCTTACATACTACGTTTCCCAATAAGCATTTAATGCACACTTATGGACAATTAAGCATAGTCTTATCTCACATAAAATCTATACCTTATACCCACAAAACACCGTAGTCTTTTTTCAATGAGCAACTAACGCACTCACATAAGATCTTCTTCAGCTATTGATTGGGGCACCATACACACATGCAATATGAATCCCATTTCACTGTTGATTTCAAGACTGCAGCATAAGATGCATTATACAGTTGATTTTTTCATGTGCGCAGCCAACAATCTTTCACACGTGACCTCCACACCACAGTAGTAACGCACACACCCACGGAATTTTTCCAAGTGACCTCTTTGTGATAGACTTCAATTAAAACCCAATCTCTAGATGCATATTTTGGATAGACTTCAATTAAAATACAATCTCCACATCTGTTACATATCTATTAAAACACAATCTCCACCCATCTTCATCAATCCATATAATAATTGTAATTTTCTTATATGTCCAATTTAAAATGCCAAAACTAAATAAGGTATATATAAAATATATCCTAACAGTATTCTTTATCTGCTTTCTTAGCCTCTCTAAGCTCTAGCCTTTCTTTCTCTCTATAGGAAAGATATTTTTGAGCTTCACGTTAAAAATGTATTTGCTCTCTTCTTTCACACTTTGAATACAGAGTTTCTCTAAGTATTGTACAATCAGATTTTCTCTTTTGTAAAAACGTTATTTAGTTTATGACTAGAACTAGTGTTTATAGCCTAAGTCTTCAACTGTCTTCTTGAGAAACTGCTTCTTGAATCTTCTAGAAACCGTTATTAGTTAAGTCATGTAACTAACTCCAACTAATTAACTGACTGACATTCTAAAATAGCTTCCTTTTGTATCGTCTGGTATTATACTTCTTATGGTGTCGCTTCGTCTGGTATCATGCTTCTTCTATTATCATGCTTCTTTTGGTGTCACGATTCTTCTATTATCACGCTTCTTCTAGTGTAGCATTGCTTCTGTTATCGCACTTCTTTTGGTGTCGCGTGTATCGTCTGTGATGACGTGTATCATCTAGTGTTGATGTATCGTATGGTGTTGATGTATCATGTGGTGTTGACCACACATATTCTGGGTTTGACTAAGTGTTACTTAAATTTATTTGCGCACTTAACAAACTTATCAAAACAATTCATACATTTATAAGATTATTATTATTTGATTGTCATCAAAATTAACAGAAGTGAAGTCTTCTTGACTTAACACTATTGGTCTCCACCCCTTCAAGTCAATGTTTCCCTTCATTAGTTAGTTTAAGGCATGAGGTATTACATTTTGATCGTCTAGAGTTTTGATGTGACTTAATAGGGGAGACTAAACCTTATAACTCAGCAAATTCAAGGTGCACTTCTTTTAAAAGACACTCAGACACTGAGGTACATCAATGATTGATAAAATTTTTAACAAGAAGAGGTGACGATGAAAGTATTGTGAACTTGAATGATTTAATTTACTTGTATTTCATATTAAATGGGCTTAAATGTAATGTGGGTGTTCCTTTGGAATTTTATTTTAAAAGGGTAGCTAATGAGTAATGTTATATTTTGAACCACAAGTGCATGGTATAGATGTAGCTAGCATTAGTAAGTATGGGTCAATCCCACGAGGATAAAAATTACTAGTGCTTACCATCATCCTATCGTCTAGTCTAACAAATTATGGTGTCTAAGATAAATCAAATTTCGAATTAAAACAAGGAACTAAAATAGAACAACATAATTAACTAACTTGGACAAATATTAAACTAAGAAACAATCAAGGAAAATAGTAGTACTTGGATTTTGAATCCACTAAGATTTCTCATGAAATCATAATTTCACTACTCAATTTAATCTACAGTTTATTGGGCTATGGAAATTCCTATCTTGTGTTAATATCTTTCTTAAGACTATTAACACCTAACCATAGTTGATTACTAAAATTTCTTTCTAGTTAAAACCCTTAAGATTACATCAATCTATTCGTTGATTTCACTATTAGGTTTGACCATAATCTAAAGGATTTATGTCAACTTACCTCTAGGTTTACATGCAACTCCTTTTAATTATGATATATCTATTTATATAAAAAGAAACCTTAATCTCAATTGCATGAAATCATACGCTAGCAATATTAGTTCAATTATAATTACGAATACATAATTAAAGCTCAATGAAACCGAAGAATAAATAAAGTTAAAACAAAATCACCTCAAGGTTTATCCCAAGGTTCATCTAATCTAAGTACTAACAAAAGCTTAGTTCAAAAATCATAACATTAAGAACCATGATAAGATCTCTTTTAATCTTCATGAATCTGATCCAACTATGCTTCCTTATGTGTTATTCATTCTATCTATTGTTCTAGGTTGGCAATATGTGTTTTCTCAAGCCTCCCTTAAGCCTCATTCAAACCTCCTATTGATTACCTTTGCTTTCTCTTCATGTTTCAACTTTATAGCTTGAAATTAAAGCTTATGGAGTGGACATGGTCACTCACATGGTTGTGTGACTAAGTCCCTCAATCTTGCTTCAATCTTTAAAAATTATGATGAAACATGATCCTAGAGGGATACATGATCTACATGGTCATGTCCTTCATCAGTAGGGATTCCTCTAGAATAGCTCTAATTCTACCATTTTTTCTCCCATTTCACCCTAATTCTTCTCCTTTTTATCTGTAAAGGTAAATAGGGCCTAAAATGTAATAAAAATAAGTTAAGTGTCAAACATAATAAGAAAATCTCATATAAACAATTAAAATACATTAAACAAGGGATTAAAAATATAATCTATTTAGTATTTATCAAATTCTTCCAAACTTAATCATTTCTTATCCTCATGTAGATCAATTTCATTACTCTCAATTTAATAAGAAACAACTCCGAGAAAGCATTAAACAAAAAGAAAATATTTTTGAAGATTTTCCATTATTCATTCAATTATAAAGTTTTTGAAATATTAAGCAATTAGTTACTTGCATCAAATTATAAATCAATCCAATTCAATCCATAATACTTAAATTTCAACTTAATTTATTCCATTCTACTTAATGAAAAAAGTGTGAATAAGAAAGATGCTAAAACCTTTTAACTTTTTATACCCCTTTTAAAAACAAAACATTACATTTAAACAATATAGTAGTATTAAGAAGCTTGTTTAAAAAGTCACCTATCTTTTTGATCAGAGAGTAAACACCTTGTTATGAATAACATTTGGTTACTCAATTAGTTCACTCTCTCATATGGCTACTAGCACCACTCTTTAAATTAGATCTTTTCATTGTACAAAGCCAGTAGAGTGAAATTATTTATGCTCATTTATTCACATACAAATATTTTTTCTTTTCTTTTTTATATGGGGGGTAATAAAAATACTAAAAAAGAATTTACATTTAACTCAACATACGTACAAATTATACATAAAGTATCATAATGCAAAGTGAGTATTCAATTTTAAAATTAATTAACTAAATTGAAATCAACTTAATCATTAAAACTCCTAACTTTTGGCCTAAACAAATCAAGTCATAATAACAATTAAAAAAATTCCCTAATTATTCATTATTATGCTAATTATAATAAGATTGGCATGCTTAACTGTTAAGTCTTTACCCTCAAAATTAAGTTGTACATTGTACTCAATATACAAAACATGTAAGAACAATGAAAAATATAAAAAGTAAAGGAGAGGGTGTGGATAATTGTCTTCTTATAGAAAAAGATTTCTCGACTTATCCAATGTAGTTAACTTCTATCCAATGCTAATGGAATCTTTTATACCCCAAAACAAGGGGGATGTTACCTTTATAACTTGTGGAAATCCATCAAACCCCAAGTGACAAAGTTAGGTACATCAAACTAAAAATATGAAAATAACTAAACTACTAATGAAAATCTTACAAACTACTCAATAAAAACAAAAACACATAATTATTGGGTTGCCTCCTAACTAAAGCTTCTTTATGAGTCTTATAGTTGGAGTTCTTAGTAATCAAACTGAATCTATAGTTAGTGGCTTGCTTTTGACCATTTTTCCACATAAGGGTTTAGTAGCCCACATATAGGCCACATGCTATAAGATAATAAGGATATAAGGTATCAAATTAATAAAAACAAATGAATCTATTAATGTCCTTTTTATTAACAAACTATCAACATAATAAGGAATAATAAAACCCTAAGGATCTTCTATTGGCTTTAATAGTTTGTTTTATGGGAAATATGAGCCCTCTCTATACTTAATATTAATGTCAATAATATCTCGATAGCCTCTTATTTGGCTTCTTTTCTTCATCTTCCTCTTTCTTGTCTTCCATCTCCTCTTCCTTCTCTTCTTAAATAGAAACTTCCTCCATTTCTTCAACCTCTAGCTCCTCTTCACTTTATAAAGTTATAGTATTCACATGTTCCCTTAAAGTTAGCTCAATGTACCCATATAAAACACTCACCTCATTAAATCTATATAATGTAACCTTTTGTAAAGCATTGCCTTTCAAGAGGACATCTACAAGATGTTAATAATCCTCTTACTGTTGTTGTTATAGAAATCCAAATGAAACATGATCATTCCATTCAAAGTTGTAATAATTGCTCCATTATGGATTATAAGTATTCTCATAACTAGTATCTTTAGGCCAGTTCTCCATGCAATTCTAATGTTCCCACATATAGTTCAATGTTTGAAATTCATGATTAGGGTGATCACCCATACAAGTGTCATAACACATCATGGATGTCAATTGAACTATCAAATATATGTCACTGTGCCCCTAGTTTTAAGCTTCTAAAGCTACCATAAGTGATGACGTACCATATTCCCTTTAAGAATACTATCCTCTCTATTCTTCCATCATGTTTGGTAGCTATATTGTTTATTACCCATATCTTGCAAATAAGCCACAAACTCAAGATCAAGAAAGAAAGTTAAAAGTAAAAAGAAATCAAAAATAAAAGAAATAAAAAACTACTTAAAAAAACAACTAGATTAATAAAAATAAGGTCTTCCTAATATTCTAATCTTTAGCAATGGTACCAAAAACATGATTTGTAATTTTATGTTCTAAACCTCAAGTTTACAGTGTAGTTGTAACCATCATTAGTAAGATGGGTCGATCCTAAAAGGACTAAAATTACTAGTACTTACCTTTTGTCTATTATCTAGCCTAACAAATTATGGTGTTTAAGATAAATCAAATGTAAAATAAAAAAATAAACTAAAATAGTTCAACATAATTAACTAACTAGAATGATGATTACAAAAAATAATAAAGAAAAATAGTGGTATATGGATTTCAAATTTCCCTAAGATTTCTCATACAATCATGATTTCACTACTCAATTTAATCTATAGTTTATTGGAACGTGAAAATTCATATTTTATGTCAATATCTTTCTCGACACTATTATTACATAACCTTTAGTTGATGAAATCTATTTTTATTTTAAACTCCTAAGATTGCATTAATCCATTAATGAATTTCACTATTAGGTTTGACCCTAATCTAAAGGATTTATATTAATCTATCTTTAGGTTTACGACTCCTTTCAATTGTGGTAGATCCATTTATACAAAAGAATTTCTCAATCTCAATTGCATGAAATCTTACATGAAATAATACAGTAGCAATATCAATTCAAGGATAATTAAGAACACATAATTAAATCTCAATGAAACTAAAGAGTGAATTAAGTTAAAAAAATCAGTACAAGGTTTATTTAATCTAAGTTCTAACAAAAGCTTATTTCATAATCATAACATCAAGACTAAAGGAAAAATAGAAAGCTAAAAAAGCCATAATGAGATCCATTTTAATCTTACTTAAAATCTAATTAGATTGATGGAAATCCACTTTAAAATATTTCCTTACTTGTTCTTCGATTTATCTATTGTTCTAAGCTGGCAATTTATATTTTCCTGAGCCTTCTTTGAGCCTCCTTCGAACCTCCTACCAATTACCTTTGTTTTCTCTTTGTTTTACCCTTTCACAGTTTGTTTCTAGAGTGGACATGGTCACTCATATAATTGTGTACATGAGCATCTTTGAAAATCAAAAAGAAATAAGGTCCTAGAGGATTATGAGTCCTTTGTCAACATGGATCCCTTTAAAATAGCTCCAATTCTTCTATTTAATGTACCGATTTGACCCTAATTCTTTTCCTTTTAATCCATAAAGGCAAATAAGACCTAAAAGCACAATAAGAACAAGATAAGTACTAAAAACAAAAAGATAAAATAAAAAAGAAAAACACCTAAAGATGTCATTCTTCTAGGGGAGCCCTCTCAAGCCCCCCAATCTCCTCTAGCTTAAGTTACACTAGATGCCAATCCATCATCTCAGTTTCAATAAGTACAAGCTTCAATAGAAGAAGGAAATGATGTTTGGAAAATCAAGAATGAATTCAAGTTAAAGGTAAAACAACTTAACAGTGAAGTGATGAAATTGAAGTTAGGCAGAGAACACTAAAATGGATATTGGATGGATAAAAGAAAATTTGTTCAACTAATTTTCTCATCTATAATTTCAAACCATACCACTTCTATTACATGGGCCAATATCGTTAGCTCTGGAGGATACACACCAAAGTGAAGGTAGGATAATTTCATGCATTGTGTAAAAAATAAAAAATCAAATTAGGTAAGTTTGGTTATGCACTGGACTATTTTACACTGTAAATAAAAATTCATATGTATTGTAGTTGCACTTTAGCATGTTTATTCTCATGTATATTCATGCAATTCAACTTTTTATTATCTTATCTACATTATGGCATTTAATTTCACTTTGTTTTATTTGATTTTTTAAAGTTTTGAGTAAAATGTGAAAATGGCCTTGATGTAACAATTTTGCTCAAAAACTTAAGAGTATAAGGTTAAACCCTAACCTTTTACATTCTTTGATATTAATTTGTTACTTGAAGTTGATAGCTAGAATTGACTAAGTTGAATGGGAAAACTGGAATTTGAAAAGTAGAAATTGTTTGAGCATGTTTGATAGGCATATTGCTAATTCATAACACTCAAGCAAAGAATAAAATTTTGTTAACAATGTTAGGGGAGTTTTCTTGTTTCCTTATCTTTTACATGATCTTTATGCCTTGGTTTCCTTGTTTGATTAATATTGTGGTCAATGTTACAAATAAGTGTGGTGGAGGTTTAGGTTAGATGAAATTGAATCAAGGTTATTTGGAAGGGGAATTAAGTTGTAAGATTGTATGATTATGGTGACTTAGCGAGAGTGTTTTGAGCACACCATTCTTAACTTGTTAAAATGCGTAAAATTGGAAAGTTAAAAGTATTAAAATTTGTGAAGTCAAACTTTGAAAAGTTGCTAGTTTAATCACTTAAGTGAAATTGTGTGTGATAAAGGTGCTTTGGATCATGAGAATGAAGTTGTATGCTTAATAATTGGTTTACACTTGCTTGAACCTAAACTAGGACTAGTATATGGGATCTTTCCTAAAAAAAACTACTCGTCACCCTTTAAAAGAGATATGAGTATGGCTTTAGCCACTCTTAATATGTTAAGCTCTTTAAGGAATTGGGGCCAGTCATCACAAATGATTGCGACTAATATTAAAAGAGGGTTTATTATGGAGATAAGTAATAAGTGCAAATCGAATAATAACCAAATAAATGAAATAAACGGACCCTTAATTTACTAAATAGTTTGTAGCAATGCAAGTGAACCATCCTAAAAAGAATCTAAACTTTAAATAGTGAGCCAAAGTTACTTGAGTTGGACACAACAAACTTAATGATTGCAATCACTAATATAGATAGGTGTAATAATCAACACTTAGATTTTAGCCTTTGACTTGTGAAAATAGTTCAAATAGTATGATAATGAGGTTAATCTTAATTTAGTGTGGTTAAATTTCTCTTTTGAATCATATTGATCACATGATTTGAATAACTTAGAATATCCCAAGTAACTACCAAGACTTAAAAAAGTTGATCCTAACCTTATTCTATGCTTATTTTGTTTGAGGATAAGTAAAAGTTAAAGTGTAGGGGAGTTGAAGTGAATATAATTTTCGTATATTTGCACTTGAAGTTTGCTTAAATTTACTTTAATGAGGCCCAAACTAATGTGGTTTTGTGTAATTTTTAGATATAAGCCCTTCATATGAGCGACTTGGATTAAAGAGGGCTCAAATTTGGAGAATTAGGCCAAGCTAACTAGGAAACCATGATCACAGCCTAAAGCAGGCTAATTAGCCGCAACTGTGTCTACCCATGTACTTCCACTCGCCATTTGCCATAGCTGTGGCCTTCAAGAAAAAGTCACACAACATTTCCAAATAATGAAGAAGATTTTTTAGAACCAATTTTAAAAAATGACAAAGATACAAAAGAAAGAATAGCCAAAAGAAGTTAGGGGGTTTTAAGGTTAACTGTGGAAATTGACCATATAAATAGGGTTAGTTGGACATCTGTATAAAGATTAAGATAGAAAGGGAAATAGGATATGATACTTCCATCATTCATCTATCATTTTTGGAAGGAATCATAAAGGAGGAATCAAGGTTAAAAGGAAGATTAAAACAGTTATATCCTTTTGTTCATTTCTTTTTTTTTAACGTTTCTTAAGAATCCTGTAACGTGTGACTAGTTTCATTAGTGTTTACTTAGGAAAATTATGGATAAGCTTGTTTAAGCGTGTGTAATTTATTGATACTTTGTAACTCTTGATTTTTGCTTTATTCAATCTTGAGTTTAACATAATTTAGATTTGATCAACCTAATACACCTTGGTTAACTAATGATCTTGAGAATGTAATTAGTTAGAAGCTAACAAGATTGAATAGTGGAGATTATATGGTGGCTAAAGGTAGAAACCATTGTCTTTAAGGTAATTAGGTTAAAAATCTAGATAGCAGGGTTAATAAAATGTGATGCGTCGTTGGAGACAAGTGTTGGGATTAGTTATGGTAGGTCATTTCTATCCTGAGAATGTGCTAGTGGTAGGATAACAACCTTTGCCTAGGATTATCAAGATAATTTAATCAAATTCCTTTAAGAAATCATGCCACTTACATTCCCATTCCATAATCACCCTAACTAGAGGCAACCTAACATTCATCACTATTTAATTGCATTCACTTTACATAATTGCATCATACCATTTCTTTATCATATTGTAGTTTTAGTATTTTAACATTAATTTTATTAGAATTTGTAATTAACTTCATTTACATTCTAAAATCAACCTTTTTATTTTACACCAATTCATTAGTAGATTAATACAATAACACTTGGTTAATTCTAGTACCACCTAATCCTGATAGCGCCACCTAAGTATGCAATTTAAAATCTTTACTCTAAAATTTTATTAAAAATATTAACCTAAGAGACCCTCTCTAATACTTCTTGTTAATCCCTAATGGCATCCAAGAGAAGGAAGGGTGAATCCGGTGTTGATAAATTTTAAATGAAATATTTACTTTATGGATTAATGAGCACAATTTATAAAAGATGATATAAAATAATAAATTTCAATGGCACACTTAATTAATAATGTCAAAAGAACAAGGGAAGATAAATGTAAACTAATTATTAATGATTCAACAAACAACCTTTGTCTATTTCCACTTTCAAGACTCTTAATGGAATTCCATATTAAGACTCTTCTTTCAAGGAAAAAAATTAACTTTTGTACAATATTTCAAGGATGAACCCTTATACAATCTTTCTTAATGAAAAAAAAACCTTAATTATATTTGAAATACCTCCAAGTACGATGGACAAAGCCCCAATAGAAGCTTACAAGATATCTCATGTTATCACTTTGATAATATTAGATAGGCTCATTCACTCAAATGAGAAGATGAATGCTCATATGCTTGAAAACACTTAAAAATATGTAAAGACACCTAAATACTTTTCGATATAAGAACCATTGATAAAAGCATATATTTATAGATTTTTAGAGCTCCTATTAGTCATTAGAGCCTAATCGATACAAAGGTTTGCTCCAGCGCACTAATCGATCACTAAGTCATATTGGTTGATAAATATGCATCCAATTGAACAAATTTACTGACATTGTATACTATTCAATCACTAGGACATACAATATGTCCCCTAGAGGGACATTGGTCAACCAAATCACTATATTGATCAACCAATTTGTTACACAAATAACCATATTACATGTTTAACCTACATTGGTTGATTATTAATCTATATTGGTCAACTAATCTCGCTAAAATTATGATTTTAACAACTTTAATGTTCATTCTTAATTTTTTATTGCTATTATAATTAAAAATAAGTTTTAAAATATACTTTAAAGAATATTTGAAAGATAAAAAAGCTTTTCTTTTAAAAACAAATGCTTTAATACCTTTTGATAAATGAAGAGACTCAACATAATTGAGATGAATGTTTATGTATGATGAGCCTTTAAGATTCTCAATATAGCTAACTAAAATTACAATTAACATTAGAAAATATAAAATAATCTTGATGTGCTTTGATCTTATTTATTGACTTGATCTTCACTTTGAAGGTTACAAACTTTAACTTTTCTTTCTCATTTTCGGTAATAATTATCTTCTTGAATTATGGTTATATTTTGTTTTAATATCACTTATGATCAAAATAATAAATTTATTAATAGTACGTATATTTTTTCATCAGTAAAATTGCTATTGAAACCTCCCTAATATTACAAATGTCTTCATAGTACGGAATGAGATATTAATTCCTTCATTCCTAACTATAGTCGACAATTATCTTCTCTGGAATCAGAATATATCTATATATGATAGCAGTGAAAACCTTATCTTTGAAAGATTACACTATGTATGTTTCAAGGGAATGAAAAGGAATTGGAAGTAATGGAAAAGAAATTAATTAAATTTCCCTTGTATGGTTAATTAATTAATAAAAGAAAGGAAAGTAAAAGAAAGTAAAGAGGGGGAAATTAAATCTCAAAATTTCCCTCTTAATCAAAAAAAATTCCGTTTAAAAGTGGATGGAAATGGAGGGAATTAAAAAAATTGACACAATTTTATCAAAAATACCCTTTTAAAATACCTCTTTATAAAAGACTATTTTTCTCCTACCCTATTGTCTTCCACTTTTTTTTTCTCCTGCAGTCTCCTAGCGCTTTTTTCTTCTCTCGCCTTTTTTTCTTCTCCCACAGCCACCAGGTATGTTCTCAATCTCGATCTTCAATTTACATATTTTTTTAGCTAGCTATTATTACACTCAGATTGCCGAAGAGGGAAATTTCATTTGAAAAATAGCGAACTGGATTTGCTTGCTCTTGAAGACTTTGGATGTTCTAACAAAAAATCAAATACGTGTCGAAAAATATGGATTTTTACAAATAGTTATATGCATGGACAGATTTGTCAAATTTATATATTATTACCTAATTTTCATTCTTTTTCCATCTATATATCCAAACAATGTAAATTATATTTCCTCTCACTTATTTTAAAAAACTCTAATTGAAACGAAGTAAATTAAATTTCACTTCTTTTCTTTTCTTTTTGTTTCCTCATTTAAATTTACTCTCGTTTCCTTTACATCTTAAATTGCTATACACAGTGTTAGAAAAATTAGCCTAAGTTTAGACGATGTAGGTCCAAATCTAATAAAGCAAAAAGCCTTTACTTTAATAATTTTGAAGGAGTTATTTTGCATTATTCATAATATTCAGAATAATTTTTAACAGAGTGGAGAATGTCTTGCTTTCTTACGTTGTGAGTGAATGGAATAATTTTCATATCAATCGAGAGATAAACCACAGCCATAGAAGAAGCTGATACCGTTGTCTCTGAGCAATGCATCCGACAGAGACACGAACCTTCGACGAAGTTGTGGAAACATAGAACTTTAAAAGATTCGAACTGAATGTGCAACCTCGTTAACATCTAAGAACGCCCAGAATTTGCTTAAACTTAGATGGTTCAAGCTCATCGGTATACTTACATTGGCATTACTAGCTAATTAAGTGTCTTTGGATTAAAAAATGAGTATCAATAATTGAACTTGATCTGGGTTCTTTCTTGCGTACGTCCTTTCCTTTAATTTCCCAAGAATCCACTTGGGAATGCTTTTCGGATTCCAACTACCAATGGTTACGAAGAGTAGAGTATAAAGAAACCTTCTAAAGAGAAGAATGGAATCCATTAAAGCGAGTTCCTAGTCTCCATCCTCACAAAGTGGTAGTCTTCCTTGAACCATTTTAGCATCTATTACTCTTTATATTCTACGTGTGACGTCTTCAAACGATAACATTTTCAAAAACAAAATCTTTAACAAAAACCAAATTGCTGTAATCAAATTCTTTTGAAGATGGTCTAGCCACCCAAGTGGTCTTAAATCCCAAATGGAACAAATGGTCTTAGTTGAAAATTCCTTTTGACCCGTTTGATCATGAAATACACACACACTTGGTTGCATATGCTCTATTCACAAAAAATTAGATTCAGTAATAATCGTGAATACACCATAACTCATGATTATTACTTTATAAGTACATAGTGACTGAAATAGCGAATTCATATTAAATGTTATGCATCTTCCGAAAAGAGGAAAATGTTAGATTACTGAAACCACCTAAAGAATCTTACTACACGTGGTTGAGTCAAATGTGGCCAGTGCAAGAATCAACTTTGGTAATATAAGCATCGGGGAATTCTTTTGGAGGGTTGAGAAGATATACCCTTATAGTAAACACATGATATTTCCACAATCAAATCCAGATTCTTCATTAACAAAAGCTAATCGATCAAGTACAGTAAGTGCATGCATGATTTGTGGTCCAGAATCTGTTATGTTTATTCCAAGTTCGCATGCCAAACAAAGTGTTTGGGAGAGGCAAACGATTCCAAGTTAACATGTGGGACATGAGCTAGAGAAGATTTTGAAGATCGCAAGCTCATTTCTAGATATGCCAACCCATTTTTTAGCATCAAGTTCATTGAAATTAATATGCAATTGGGCAGCTGAAAAGGGGGTAACGTAATATAAAAATTGCTCCATCCAAAATCTTGAGGTATGAGATATGTTATTGGTATGAACGTAATCGTTTTAAGATAAAAAGAGGGATATCTTAGTGGCATAAAATCCAATCCATGGGATCTTCCACAACTCCAAGCTCTTAGCATTTGTGAGTGTTGGGTATTTATACTGATTTCCTGCTATCTTTAATAAACAAGATTGATAAAGATTTGTTAATTTGCAGGAATGAAAAATGTAGAAAAATAAAGACACCAGTATTTTACTTGGTTCGATAGTGATACACTATCTACATCCAAGGTTCCCACCTATGGTGGTGAAGA
>JANJEY010000002.1:36010395-36032101 GCA_024703695.1 Erythroxylum cataractarum | reverse complement strand
GTTTTGTTTTGACCTTGCCCTTTTTGCAGGTTCAGAAGTGGTTAAATGACATTTGGTTGAGAAGTTTTAGGTGATCCATTCCTATGGAGTTATGGTTCCTAGTTCAAAGGGTGACCTTGTACACGTCAAACTAGCAAGCAATCTCTTTAAAAGCCCAGCTCAGGTAATTTAATCAGGATCTGATTGATACAAAAGCACACTCCAAACACAATCTTCACATAAAATTAAAAACAAAAAGACTTGAGAACCATACAAGAAGGATGGCTGATGATGCAGAGAAAGCCGAGCGCGACCGCATCTTCAAGCGCTTTGACTTGAACGGCGACGGAAAGATCTCGTCTTCGGAGCTCGGGGATTGCCTGAAGACCCTTGGCTCAGTGACCGCGGACGAGATTCAGCGAATGATGGCTGAGATCGACACCGATGGCGATGGCTTTATATCCTACGATGAGTTTACAGAGTTTGCTGCAGCAAACCGCGGGCTTATCAAGGATGTTGCCAAAATATTTTAGCTGCTCCTGTCCCGTCTGTTATTGGTTTGCAGTTCAGCGGGCGGACTCGTAGCATATCTATTCCTGCAATACGGCTCTGGATTTATTTTTATTTTTCACGTACACTTTGTTTTGGTAGTGTTATTCATTTTTTTCCCCAAGATATGAAAATATTCTTTAAGGTATTGCAGCTATAAATTTATCTTCTTATCTTAATCATGGGTTAGCTTAGCGGTAAGAGACGTAGGTCTTACACCTAATAAAATCTTGTAATCACAGGTTCGACTCTCGTATGTTCCCAAAAGAGGATATGGTTCATTAAAAGACTTGACGATTAAAGGGGACAATACCTGACCGGTAAGAGTCCCGGCCCAAACTAATGAACTTTTTGTATTAGCATTTATCAATTAGAATAGGAGTCAGTTTTAATCATATTTATGGCCTAGTTCAATTATTACGGATGACTTGTTTATTGTTTTTGGATATTTGATATAGACCTCGGTACTTCCCTACTAAAGTTTCTTCATTCCACTCGCGGTTCCTTCTCTATTCTGTTCCGTTTCTACTCTTAATTACTAAGAAAAGAAAGGCACGAGCCAAAAGCAGACGAGCAACATGGCAAAATACATCTCAACTTCTATATGGAAGTACGTCATGCTTCTTCTCAGATATAGAAGGCAAATTAAAGACATCTACACAACTTCTTTAACTACCTTTCCCTATTTACAGTTTGCGCAATCTTGTCAATCCAGTTATCTAGCACTCGCCTATCAAGCAAACAACTAATTGGTAGAGACATAAAGGAAAAATAAAAGGGTTAAAAAATGTATTGATGTTTCAACGATGGTAAAGATGATCATCGTCCTCAAATTCTGAAACACCAAGCATTGCCAAAGCTAAGTGGCTATTCATCTCACTTTTTGTTTGCTGCTGTGGATTGTAGCAATCTATAATCCCAGAATAACTTGATTTCTTCCTACTGATGTAGAGTGGCTCTTCCTCCCCTCTCAATATAGAACTAATTTCCCTAATGCCAGGCCTTCGGGATTCTTCACTACTTACACAGGCAGCAGCAGCTTGAATCATCTGCATAATTTGACTTGTATTTCTCAAAGTGCATTTTATTCCAGGATCAAGCAACTCCCCAATGCCCCCCTTTCCTTTCTGCAATAAGGGTTTTGCCTGCACAAAAGTACACTTGATGATTTCTATTTTGCCAATACCTCACATACAGATCAGTACGTAGTGTGTGTACAGCTCATGTTGTAGAGTATTTTATCGCAGATTTACAACAGCACAAAAGCAAAGAGGTGAATATTATGATAATAGAATTTCTAGTTGCACACGTACGTACAGTCACAAATGTTACACGAACTAATTAATTTTCAGTTCAACCATTTTATCGTGGTCATCTCCAACATGATATGGAATAAGGAGTACATAATATTCAATTTGCATATCGTGACATTGTCAAATTCAAGCTAAGCCAGCAGTCACTTGCTATTTTTATGGATGTTTAAAGAAGAAAGTTCATATAAGAATCCAAACTGAAGGAGCCCTCCGAAATATCAGTTCAATGACCTACCCATATAACCAAATTCTCTTCCCCTGCTGGCCTTCTTGCTTCAATAGGTTTCCTTCCCGTTAATAACTCCAGTAAGACCACACCAAAAGCATAAACATCCGTCTTATCAGAAACTTTACCATGCTGGAAATACTCCGGAGCCAAGTAACTATACATTCAAAATTAAATGTTGTATCAGTAAAAAGAAGAAACAAAATTCTTCCACTAAACCAATTAGGCATGAGTAGGTTTGGTGGTATCCATTTTATTGGAATCACACTCACCCAAAAGTTCCCTTGACAGTTTTGCAAAGGAAAGGTACTGAAGGTGCAGAAGTCCAAGTGGCCAGTCCGAAATCACATAACTGTAAGCATCATAATCATTTTGAATCAATAAATTATGTATCTAAATTGATTTCATTGTTTACAAGAAAACTAAAAGTTTAATCTATGTGAACTCCCCCTACTTACCTTTGGAATTTTCTTGGACGAAAGAAGTATATTGGAGGGTTTAATATCTCTATGAACAACACACCTCTCAGTCCCGTTATGCAAGTAATTGATGGCCTGTGCAATTCCAAGAGCTACCTTGTACCTCACAGACCAAGGAACTGTTGAATTTCTCTTACCTCCTTTTTTCGTATCTGAAAACGTATGGATATTTAGTAGGTGGCCATGAATTCTATAGGGTATTTGCAAAATGTTACATTCTGATTAAGAGACAGGAAAATTTACCATGTAAATGACGCTCTAAACTTCCACCTGATACGTATTTGTAAACCAAGAACAAGCCCTTCTCTGGATCAATACAGTAACCCACAAGAGGCACGATATTTGGGTTGTGAAGAGAGCTAGCAATCATCAATTCTCTACAAAATGCCTTAGAAGACTCCTTGTCCTCCTTATCTAATTTCTTAATAGCCACAGTACTCCTCAATCCTACTCTACCCCTAAAAACAAAGCTCAGAGCTCCTCTTCCCAAAACTCTACCTACTCATTGAAACAAAACAAATGAAAATCTCAAACGGATAAACAACTCATTGCGGAGTATAAAAACATTTTCACACTGTAATAGTACCTTTAGAGAAATTGCATGTGGCAGCAAGAATCTCCCCGTAGCTAAATCTGACCAGACAACTTGCAACAGGGGAGATACTCCTCTCCAGGGACTGAATTCTCCTCCATTTGAGTTCTTTAGCTCGACTCTCATTTAATCCATTGTCTAAATTAACCATCAAAACAGTAGCTGATGTAGAAGAATTTATACTCATGGACTCGAGCTCCACCTGAGAGCAGAGACTAAACCTGAAAGAAGAGTGTACAGATTGTGGGTCAGCACCAGTTAGCTCTGCACCACCACACCCACCAGACTCCGCCAGTAACCAAGCCTTGTTGTGCTCGGAATTTGCATTATGATCACTCTTCTTCTTGTTGCCTTCTTTGGGTATGAAACAGGAAAATCCGAGCTGCGAAATCATCTTTGTCAACAAGGCTCTAACTTTAACCTCGTCATCGTCAAAGTTGCGATCTTTGGCCATGGCAGAAGAAGTACGGAGAGCTCTTGTGCAAACTGAAAGCTCTCTACACTCTGCGGAATAGCCTTGAAAAATAACCATTTTGAAAAGCAGATCTCAACAAGAGCACAAAAACCCAGAAACCAGAAAAAGTGTGTGAGAGAGAGAGAACACAGCAAAGTTAAAGCTACTTTGCTTCGCGGGTGGGAGAGAATTTCTCCAATTTCTAAACAATAAAGACTAAGAAATTGAAAGATGCAAAATGGGATAATGTGTATGGACCATATGTGTATAAATAATGTATACATGCGTGAAATGAATGATGTTTAGAGTAATGTATTAGAAAGAAGCTTAGAGGGTGAAGACGGAAGAGAGGAAGAAAATGTTGCAGAGATGAGATGTGGCGTATGGCTAGTTAAAGGAAAAGAAAAGGGGAAATTAAAATGTATTAGATGGGGTTTGGTTTGGTTTGTAGATGATATTTATTTAAATCGAGTTTGATTGGTAATTTGTAAAGAAAAGAGAGATTCTTGCTGCCAAGCCTGAAGTGGACACACAGAGACGGAGCCCACAGGTTTCCATCATTGTCCCGCAAAGAATAAATTTACAAAGATGGGGATTGAGAGATTAGGTGTGGTTTATCCAACAGAGAAAGATCCTGATCCTGTTTTCTTTGCTAACTTGTAAAAGAACAATTGAGTTAAACTTAAGGGTTTGCTTAACGTTGGACAGGAATTCGTTTTTCAATTAAATTGTAGAATAAGAAAACAAACAGAGAAAAACTTTATGATTAACTTTTATTATTGAACTAATTTTTTTCAGTAGAATTTCTATTTTTTCTTTCTTACTAAATCCTACCTCAATTAGTAAATTAATATATTAACAAAGGCAAAGGTCGAATTATGGATGACAGTGGGTTTTCAATCAGATTAATATCCGCACTACTCGACCTAATGGATTTAGATATGGACAGTAAATCGTAAAAATTGGTAGATATAGATATGGATATGAGTTGAGTCATACAAAATGGATATGGATATGGGTAGAGTAAAATCCGAACCGAACTCTACTCATTGCCATCTCTAGGTCGAATCGTTATTAGAATACGGTTAAAACGTACTTATCCTCCTCGCCTCCTCATTCACCTCTATTTTCTCTTGTTACGAGTTTCCAGTGTGCAAAGGTAATACAATGTAGAGCATAAAACCAACCCTGTATAAGAACGATTGGCTCTAATCGATTGGTTGGTCTACGTCATTAATTGGGGTTAAGGTCATTAGGGTGAGAATTTACTGGAGACCTAATGGGGATAATTGACCAAAACATCAAATGGAGTAATATTTATTTTTTTATAAAATGACATGGTAGTTTGGTGACCATCCGACACCTTCCAAACTCCTAACCACCAATGCATTTCCTCGTATCCTCAACCCAGAGTTGAAAACTTCATAGTTGGCATTAGCCTATTTTTCAGCTTTACTTAATAGGAAAATGCGAGTTGGAGCTGAAGCCAACTAGTCATAGCCATAGCCATAGCCATAGCCAAAGATTTGGAATTGATGATCGGAATCCTTTCAGGCAAGACGTAAATGTCATTTCACGAATCGTCAAATCCAATGAGGGAAATGAATTATCGGAAAAGTAAATTATTCCAGAGTTGGTTGCATTTGTCCTAAATTGACTAAACCTACCTTTTCCTTTTCATGAAAATGACGCAACGTCTCACATTTCCACATCGCAATTACTTGAGGGTTTTACTTTTACCTGTTTTCACTTTACTTACTTTTCTAAGATGGTGGCTAAATATATAAATAAAAGAAATTGTAACAATTGCATTACTATAATGATAAATTTTAGTAATTGTGAATGCCGTCAGTGTTTCACAATAGGTAGACTTGACTGTTGAACATTAATAAAGTAAATATTGAAAATAATTTATAATCAATATTAAAAAGGATTATACTAAAATTTATTTTTTATTCTTTGTTACGTGTAGTATTATAAAAATATAGACTTATTTATACACAAATATTTTAACTATATTAACAGAGACTAAAATTTAGTAAATATATAAATCACTAATAATAGGCTTTCAAATATAGCGTTAGATCATTTAAAATATTCATAAACATCTTAAAATTAATTTGTGACATATGGGTGGAATAATAGTAAACTTATCATTAAGTCAATGAAAAGGTGTGATAGTCAAGACTCTAGTTATGACCTCGCAATTATAGTAAAAATCAATATATGGCAAATGAAGAAAGCTTTCTTGGCAACTAGGTTATAAATAAATTTAATATCAATTTTAATATGCTTCATCCAAACATATGAAGTAGAATCTATAACAAGAAAAAATAGCACCTAGAGATCAACAGGATGTGTAACATCGGGTGGGTTTGAGGTTGGAGAGACTATTTTCGCTAAATAATAACGTGATCCAACAAAATTCAATCATAATAATAGCAATGTTCTCATATCAACTTCCATACTAGAACAAGCAATAGTAGATTATTTCTTCACACTCCATAAATAAAACCAAACTTAGAAAAATATAGTAGTCAAAGGTTGAATGATGATCATTAAAATAACAAGCATATATTTATGATAATTCTTAAGTTGTTTGATTGAATATTCTTAAGGCCTAATCACTTATTATTAGTGATTTATATATTAAGTTTACTAATGTAGTTAGAATACTTGTGTATGCATAAGCCCATAATTTTGCACTACTATGTACAATATGGAACGAAATTCATTTTTCAATACAATTTTTTTCATTGTACCAAAGCCCACTAAGTTTGCAAACACTCAAAATATATATCAAACCTTTTTTTAATCTACACAAACTAGACTACTTCACCTTAGAGATGTGTTCATTATACCTCAACTACCATTAATCTTTTATTTGTTACTAAATTTTTTCAAAGATAACTCATGCATTAGTAAATTTCAGTTTTTTGGTTATATTATGAAGAACCATGCAACTATGATCCCACTTCTCATAAGTAACATCAATAACAACCTCTTTAGTGAATTTCATTCTTATGGTTATATTATGAGGACCTTATAACCGTGATTCTACTTCTTGTAAGTAACACCCATAACAACCTCTATTCTTTGAAGATTCCTTCAACTTTTATGAATTATGTCAATCTCGTTATTCATCAAGCTTCCCCTAATTTATGGCATCAACATCTTAGTCATTCATGTCAAATGATCTTATTTGGTGCCTCTCATATTTTATTTAACGTATTTCATGTAATAAGGTCTTGTTCATCATGTCTTCAAAGAAAAATAATTTGTGTTCCTTTCTCTTTATTTGTTTGCATTTTCACTAAACATTTATAACTTATTTATTGTCATATCTGAGGGTCGTTCCCATCTCTCTCTCTCTTTGGATGCCAATATTTATTCATTGATTTCAACTAGATAATCTCTTCCACTCGCAAATCTTACATACTTACAAACTTTTAACACTTCCAAACCACTACGGAAAATTTTTCCACCATTATAGAAAAATATTTCAATGTTATATCACTTATGAACTCATCAAAGGTATCTTCATTTATTGCCTCATCTCTTACTACATTTCTTATCATATATTTGCCTTATATCTCTTAACAAAATGGAGTAGTTGAGTGTAAAATGTCACACCACTGAAACAGGACCACCCTTTTTCTCCATTCCTCTTTTTTCGAATCCTTCTACTTTGAAGCTTTTACCACTACTATCTATCTCATTAATCTCCTTCACACTCTCATCCTTAAAAATAAATATTCATACGAACTTCTTTTCTCACTCCATCTAACTTCTCTCACTTTTATGTCTTTGGGTGTACTTGTTTCTCTTTATCGAGTCCACTTACACTAATAAACTTACACCAAAATTAAATTCTAATGTCTTTTTTGGTTATTCCCTTTAGTACAAAGGCTATCACTACCTTGATCCTCTTACTTATAAAGTCTACATCTCTTGTCATATTTATTTCCTTGAGATAACCATTTTGTATGTCAAAAAATAAACCTTTATTCCTTCTTCCTCCCTACCTTCTCCCATAATCCTTTTTTTTTTTTACCTCTATCCATACTTCCTTTACCCTCAACATAACCATCTATGCTATATCCAACTCCAACACCCACCCTCCACCAAAACATCTCGTGATCAAATGAATGTGTGATCTAACTTGTTTTTAGTATGACTTAACTGACTATTACCTATAATGTACCATTAACAACTCATCTACTAATGATCAAATTTCTTTTACCTAGGCTAACAAACTTCCTATTAGCGATAAGCTATGCTCAATGACTTTAATGTTCATCATCAAAATCAAACTTGGACTCTTATTCCTCTACCATCCAATGTTAATATTTTTAGATATAAATAGGTCTTTCAAACGAAATGAGGATTTGATATCTCTATTGATTGCTACAAGACTCGACTTATTATCAAAGGATAATATAAATTCCCCATTATAGACTCTATGGATCATACACCAATATCCACATCGTTCTTATTTGTACACTAACTCATAATTAATCTATTCACCAACTTAATGTACACACCTTTCTTCATGTCAATATTTAAAAATAAGTTTTCATAGTCCAACCTACTACCTTTATTGATCCTCATCATCCAAATTTTTTGTTTATTGTCTTCACAAAACCCTCTATGGCCTTAAATAAACTCCTCATACTTAATTTCATTGCTTAAGTTAAAAATTTTCAAGAATTCAACTTTACTCCCTCCAAAGTTGATACCTATCTCTTAATACCCTTTAATACATCTCACACTACCTATGTCCTATTTTATGTTGATAAAATCCTGGTTATGATTTCTTCACCAATCTTCATTTCATCTTTTATCAATAACCTCAACACTGCCTTTTCTATAAAATGTTATGGCGTTATTCATTATTTCCTCGGTATTAAGAATACATTGAAACAAACTGACCTTCTTCTTACTCAAACTAAGTATACCTGTGATCTTTTTCACTGTGTACGGCTTAACACATCTAACCTTATGCCAACACCTATCACCCCAACCTTAACACTTTTTGGAAACCATGGTACTTTTATCTTTAACCCTGCTAAATACCATATCATTGACGATAATCTTTAATACCTTTGACTCACTTGCTTCAACAAACAATAAAAGTGTCTCAATTCCTCTATTACCCTACTGATGTTTATTGGATTGTACTTAGTGATAGGCCTAAAATCTTTGGGCTAAGCCTAAGGCATGTGGCATGAGCACGATCCAGCTTAAGTAGCTTAAAGCTTAGTTATTTTTTAATTTAAATTTTACAAGTGTTGTTGTTTTACTTAAAATGACGTTGTTTATATTTGATATATTCAAACATCAAGCTAGGATGAATTAAGCTAAAAGAAAAAAAATTAAAAATAATAGTTTTAGCCAAGTCAACCTAAGTCAAATCTTCTAACTTTAAGTTAGGCCAGACCTAAGAAAAAATGTCATCCTAAACTATGATTAAGCCAATTTTATAATACTTGTGATCTACATCCTTTTATAACATTCACCTAACCAAGCCACCTCACTCACCTTTAATGCCTACTTTGATGCTGATTAGACTAGTTGTCCTAGTGATCATCACTCGACCTCTAGCTACTGTATTTTTCTTGTTCTAGTGTTATTTATAAAGAGTCAAGAAATAACCTATTAGTGTTCGTTCTAGTATGAGGGCTAAGTACTAGAGTATTATCTTTGATGTCATTGAACTTTACTGGATCACTTGACTACTTAGCAAGATTGGTTCATCCAACCACAAACCCACCCTATAGTGTGATAATTTTGGTGTGTTATTTTCTTATTATGGAACCCATTTCAGATCCTCAAACAAAGCATATGAGATAGATATTTACTTTGTTCATGATCTAATCATCAAGAAGGCTTTATTCATTTATTATATATCTGCTTTCGCTCAAATTATTGATGTCAAAACCAAAGCCTTATTTGCTACATCCTTTCACTAAATTTTTTACAAGCTTACCATTATTCCACTCTTAAGCTTAAGAGATCATCACTGAGTATTCTTAAGATATTTTTAATATTTTTAGGTGCTTTGACTCTATAATATGAGAGCCTAATTGATTATTATTAACGATTTTCATATTCTCCTTAATTATAGTTTCCTAATATAGCTAGGATACTTACGTATATATAGGTATGTACTTTTATAATACTACACAACAAGCGATCAAACACATTTGCACTATAATTTTCTTCATGTTTAAGTTGAATGAATAGGCTTAGGATTTGGCCCAATAAGGAGACTTAACATGGTTTACTTGTCAAAAGTTCCTAAATTGAGAACTAGGATTTGATTACTATTGTACAGTGCTATAATGATGATTACATCTATGAAAGCCACCATAATTTCATTTGCTAGAGGACATGTTCACAAAAAATGTAATTTTTGGTGACATCATGGCTAGTTGATGGAAGATTGATCAGAGGTGTTATTCATGGAAAAGGAACTTCATCTTATTCTCTACGACTATAATGAACGCCTTATAATCTAATTGAAGGGTATTCTCAATTAAGAGAACAAGTTCCTTTTCAACAACAAGATCTTTAATGGTAACAAGATTTTTATTCATGAATGAGAGAGTTTAAAGATAATCAATAATTATATAATCTACTTTATGTGTGATTTGAAGAATCGACGAAGCAAGGACTGTTGAATAGTTGTTTACTATTGAAAATATTTTTTATAGTGGTCCATAGACTTAGTCAATAATATACCTAAGTGTATTAGGAGCCAACACTAAAGATAGTTACAATAGAGAAACTAGTAAGTAAATATTTTACATTTTATTTGGCATTGAATTACTTGGTCTTTGGCACTTTTGTGGCATATTTTATATTGACTTTATAATGTTTTCATATGTTTAGTTTAATGTCTTACAATTGATGACTATGAGAGACAAACACAAATTTAAGTGTAAATTTCTCCATAATTATCCAATCAAGGAGTTTTTAGAGTCATTCGGAAGATAATAAGATGTGTAACAACTTTACAAAAGATTTCAAAATTTAATTATAGCTTAAAGATTAAAAAAAAGGAGAAATTAGTTGAAAATTGTATAACAGTTGGCAAGCCTGCTAATGAGATAGCCTTAATGTTTTTTGCAAAGTTTAGATAGGTTAAGAAGTATATAAAATTGATGTTGAACATGCCATGGTTTTATACAAAGTTATATAACAAAAATGATGCTAGTTACAACTTGGTATTGAGCTACACACTAATTTATAAGGGATAAAAGTTACATAACAAAACCAGTTCTGATGTTAATAGCATAGATTCTTATGCACAATTTATGAGGGCATATTATTTCTCAAGTTCAAGCTTTCTAGGACTACTTTTATAACCCAAACTATAAATACTAAATTAATTTATTTGACTTTTGGAAGGTTTTTAGTAGTCACCTTGCTTTTGTTTTCCACAGTTTCAGTGTTTCTTGGCATTAAAGGAGGATCCATAGCAATATTAAATTACAAACACTTATCTTCATCTTTTTATATTCTATTATTTATATTATTGAGACTTATTTGGTTGAGTTTTGTTTTCATTATGTTTAGTAGCTAAAAATTCTAATTAAGCTTAAAGATGTTGCTTGTAAGGATCTTTCAATTATTAATCCATGATTTGGTTGTTATTGGTTAAATTTATTCTCTTTCTTCATAGTTATTAAGTAAATGAGTTGTTATTATAGATTCAATTTTAAGAATCATAAGAAGAACCAAGAGGTGAGGTAGAATTCATACACTAAGTGAATAAACATGTTAACACTATAAAAATAAAAATATCCTAAACTATTGTGACAACTAAACAAATTAACTATACTTATTGAATTTGATTAAGTTGAAGTATGTATTGAGGTGTGGTAGTTGTCCAATTAGATGTACATATATGCCTTGAGAGAGGGCATAGATACCTTAAGTTAATTGTTATTTTAATCTAGATAATCAAATTTGTATGATAATTAGAATTCTTTATAAGTGAATGAATCCCTAATATAATTTTCCTTCAATATTGATTTACTTTTTTTTTGTTAATTTAGTGAATTAACCATTTTTCATATTTTTCTTAGTATCATCATTTAATTAGCACTAATAATTATAGTCACATAATTCTCTACAAATTTACTCTAATTTTATTTATTTACCACAATTGCTGATAAATTCTAATAGTAATAATATACAAGACCATCATTTTCTATTAAAAAATCGGACTGGAATCCAATCTTGTGCGCAATGAAATAGTTATGAAACTTTTTTATTTGATTTTTTAAAAGCCATAATCACTAAAATTGTATAAAATGATTAACATATAAACTAGTAGCATCCATTATTGTAGGGATCAGCAGCTGCCAGCCTTTTATGTTTGTCAGTAAAGTAAACCAACTTATCAAGAATTCTAGAACAATTATAGTAGTCATTGTTTTTCCATATTCATATTTTGGGTCTAAGGTCTTTTAGGATATTTAATAGTTCATGAAACTTATTTTAAAACAATCAAATTCGTGATTCAGTTCTAAATTGAATTAAGGTTTTCAAAACTTTTAATCTAAATCTTTTAGACTAAAATTATTCAGATTTAACCTGATTTTAGTTTTTGCAACTATTGCAATTTCAATTCCAAAATTTAATATCAATAACAATCAAACAATTTAATCAAATTATAGGATTAAAATTGGCTCTAGTATCACTGTTGGAAAATTAGGACGAGATTCAATCCTAATAGCAGTAGAATAATTATGAATTTTTTTGTATTTTATTTTTTTTGAAAGTCAATATTACTTTAATTTTATAAAATGATTAATAATTAAGTCATAATAAAGCATAAATCTTAATTCATACCTTATTCTGAAGCTTGATTATATTCTTGTTGTTTCCCTCGAACCATTTTCGAAATCGATAAATATCAACCACTGTAGTAGTACAAGTGTCCGTCTCTAAAGATATCCACAGAACAGGTTGAGAAAATCCTATAACTCTTACAAAGATGACTAAGCAAGAGCTGCTAGCTCTATTAGAGTTTAAGCATATTTATAATAAGTTTTGGATATTTTAATAATTTAATTAAAATTTAATTAGAATTACAAATAATTCTAATTAAATAACAATTTTGCCTATATAAGATCTAATCTCTTATATTGATCCTTCTAATATTTAGTCATAAAATTTTTCAAACTTTATAATCAAATCCAACTTGATCAAATTATCCTTACTCTCTTCAACTCGTTATTTATGTGAGACCCATTAGCTAGGTTCCTAAATATGTTGGCAATGAATATAAATTATAATTATAATTCATAATTAAAATTAGATAAAGTAAAACTTCTTTTAATTTATCTTTAATTCTCCAATTAAATATTTTATAATCATAGATTAAGATTAGTATCTAGTAACATATAATGACCATCTAATGTCAGCGTAGTTTTGATTAACTTTTATATGCATGATTTTTTTTGGTGTAATCAATATTTTCATCACATAATGCTCTGATTAGACATAAAGTATGCAATTAATATCTATTCTATTTTGAATCTAATCATATTAGTTCTCCATCATTAACTTTTGATTCAATTAATAACAATTGCAAACTATTTACAAAACGTCATTTCACACCTTGCCTAAGAATTTCCTAAATCAATACTAATTGAGAACAACAGAGGATTCTCCTTAATTACTTTAGGATGATAAATCTTATCTTGATCATTCAACTACGTACATATAGTTCAGCTACTGACTGAACTACCCATTATTATAATAGGTAATAAGAAGTATCAAAACTTAGTAACCTCTATACAAGACAACTTTGGAAAACTCAAGTCAAATAATTACTTATACAATCACCACAATGAGAACTTCTATAGACATACAAGTAATGATCTGAATGAATTCACTAACAAGTACCCACATGTTTGTTTAAGGATCTTTATACTTTAGTTTATGAGATCAACTACTTCTTTCATAAAAAAAATCATAACATGTGCTATTTTTTTTTACATTCTATTATTGTTCAGTCTAAATAGAATAATGATTATGACCAATTTAGGCATAATAAATAAATGGGATATAAATTTATTAATTATAATTTCATCATAATTTTATTTGTAGTGTATAATTATGAATTATCCTATGGACTTTATCATATACATCTCAATATGTACATGATAAAAATATCTTTAAATTATTTTGTCGCTAAATCATAACAAAACTAATTGATTATGGGACATAAACTAATATGGTGTTTGACACAAGTGCTTTGATTGGAGAAACTAATGGATGTAGACTGTAGATGGGTAAGAATATACAATCAAATCCCTAAAAATAATGAGATACAGAGACATTAAATAATGTAAAAAGTTTGCATATAGTTCTTTAGTTAAGTAAACACAACCTAAAAATTATAGTTGTTTAATTATGATTAAACGTTTCAAGTTAAATATTTGTTCTTCAATCAAGAATAGTGCTGAATTAAGAAAACATCTAAGCTGATGTAAAAAAAATCTTAAATTAATGTAATCTTTCTTGTAAGTGGACATATTTTGGTCGGACCATGTAGTTTAACGTAAGAAATTGTGATAAACTATCTCAGGATGTAACTTGTAGCTGTTGCATCTAGTATTTATAACTTGATCATAGCCTACTCTTTTTTTCTGTCTCTAACTTGTAATACTTTCCAAACTTCCATGCATTTCCCTCATCATATCAAAGTAATATATATTTGGCATAATATAACAATTATTAGGGAACACATGTCAGTATTAGATAATGAGTGTCATCATGTTTCTGCTTTGGCAAAATCCTTATCACCATCATAGAGTATTAGCTAATGAAAACAATCAGGTAACGATTTTATTAATCCCATCATCACCTAACTTCATCTGTCTAAATCACATGTTTCAGGATCGAATTAATTATGCTTTGTCAAGCTGACATCTTTAGAAGCCAAGTTCGAAGCTCAGGAACGTCGGCTCAGGTCGCGACGAGCCGTGGAACACACGTCCAGTCCCAGTATATTTACAACACAATTAATTTAAATACCTAACTCCAAATCATAACACACACTTACATACACACGGAAACACACACACACATATGTATATCAATAAATTGATGATAAAAGTGTTGTTGATGTCAATTATTTATTTATAGAATTTATTATTAATGGCAGTTAACTCTAATTATGATAATTAACAATTATTATTTTTATGATGAATATAATTATGTTAAAAATTACAGTTATAATTCTTGACTTAAAAATGTTATTAGCATTCACCCCGTTATAAGTTGGTAATCTTGACTAAAAAATAAAATTTTAATATAATGAGTTTTATTAATTGGCAATGTTGTACTTAAGTAATAAATAAAAAATAATCAAGTGACTATTTTATCATAAATAATATATTAACTTGATTTTACATTAAAAATATCCTATGAATCCTTTAAAAATATTAGAAATGTTAATGGTGTGTTAATACTAATAATTTAATTTGTATAAATATAAAATATTATTTAAGTCTTTGCAGCGCACAGAACATAAAGCTTTAGTATTAATAAAAGAGGAGACCCATTTAGGTTCCCCACCTAAGGCGCATATAGGTTTCTGGATTAGTTAATGTCCGCGACCGAACCAGACAGGTGAGGTTGGATCATCATGGCACACATACATTGGACGATAATGGAGAATTCTGGTATAGGTTGGCATCATTTGATTGGGTAGGGGTTAAGGTTTTCATAGACTTGGGACAATTTAGTTCTTTTGGTCATTGCACGTGTGGACCTCTTATCTAATTAGGACCTACCAAAGAGCGCTAGACAAATTTCAGTGTAAAAGTTAGTGAACAACTCAGCTGCCTTCAGCTCAAATGTCAGGATTAATTAGCTCAGCAATTTGGTTTGTGCCATTTAACACTTCTTGCTTCTGAGAGTGAAGCATAGACCCAACATTGGGGTGAACAAGAGTTATGAGAAGCCAAGTGTTGTTGGTTTCAAATATTTCAAGAGTGATTTCAAGATATTGGTAAAGGTCCTAAAAAACACTGACAACAAAAATAAGTATGATGTTAATGGAGAGGAATTTCCAAATTGTTCCTAATAATATAAAAAATATTAATATCCTGAACGCAACAGTGGGCGTGCCGGAGTGGTTATCGGGCATGACTAGAAATCATGTGGGCTCTGCCCGCGCAGGTTCGAATCCTGCCGCTCACGGTTTCGCTTTTTAGTATTTTAGTATTTTGAGATTAAAAAGTAAAAACACCGAAAAACGCTAGAAGGAGGGCTTGAACCTCCGACCTTGTGGTTAACAGCCACACGCTCTAACCAACTGAGCTATTCCAGCTTGTGTATATACGCAAGACGTAGTTTTAATTATCAAAATTAAATTAATTTTTATAGCTCATTATTTTGAGTGCTCGCAGAAGTTGCCAAAAGGTCAAAGATTAAAATGGTGAAAATTAAATCTGAAAGACAAAAATAAGCCTCGAAGTGAAAAGATATAAATTTTTTTACCAAATAGTTATTATACTGATCAGATTATAAATAATTAATATTTTAAGAGACATAATTTGAAGCATTACTTTGAGTGATGTAGAGACTAGGAAAGAAATATGAGAAAACATGTAAAGAATACAGATGTATGAACATGTAAAGAATGTAGATATACATGATGGACTAGTACAGCCCACTGCGGCAAAAATAGCTTTAATTTAAAATTTTATAGCTAATAATTAATATAATTTTTAAAGTGTTGTCTTTACTAATATAAAAAGACAACCATAATAATAATTTGTTACTACATATAAAAAATGTAATAAAATTAAAAAAAAGGTTACAATAAAGTCTTATATATATAATATCTATAGTTCTAGTCACTTATTTACTAAATGGTATTTACTAATTTCACATATTTATACATCGCTACTCGTAACAATCTAATTGTAGGAGAGAAAATTCTATATGGATGCTTCTCACTTTGCTCAAGCTTCCTTTAATCGATTGTTCCATGTTAAAACTTCTAAATTTTCCCATATTTTTCAGATGAAACTGTTCAACGATAAGTTTTTTCCCATTTTGTTTTTCGACCCACCTCTTTCTTGTAGCGTTTGTGTAGCTACATGAAATGTTGAAAAACCATCAGTCCTTTGATAAAAAGGAGCAAATGTCCATCATGATCAAGCCTAATTGGGTCCAGAGATGCCTTGTATGTTTTGTTATTACCTTTCTCAAAGTCTTGATTTTAATTTTTCATGTTTGATTATTTTAACTTTTGCTTGTTTTCTGCGTACTTTCTGTCTCAATCATTTGCTCTACTCTTGTGTACCTTGTGTTTGTAATGTTTGTAAAAAGTCCTTACTCTTAGCTATGAGTGATATCATATTATTGTAGGAAGCATAAAAGCGTTTTGATGCAGATTTCTTGGCACATGATCATGTGAGTATTACATTTACTCCTCCAGCTGATATTGCCCGTCCTTTTCATAGGAGCTCATATAAAGTGATAGAGGAAGTTATGCAATATGCTACAATTGAGAAGGTATAACTCTATCTGTTGAAATCTTTGATGTGTTTGTGTTTGTGTATATCAATCATCTTATGCAAACTAGCTTGAACATAATTATGTGGGGTTCAAATCATCAGACAAGGATATCTCTCCAAACGTTCATCAAATCTAAGAGCTAATTGGAAAAGAAGGTTCTTTGTTCCTGATAGTCGAGGGATGTTGTACTACTATCGAAAACCAAAGAAGTGGACATGAATAAGCCGCTGATTTGGAGATAGCTTATGACTCTAAGTTCTATATGTTTTTTTTCTTCTACAGATCGCTTAACTTTGACAATCTCATTTCAGGCTTGTGGTAGTTAATCTTCGTTGCAAAGACTATTTGCACTGAAAATGGTTTATCTTCTCATTACTATAGTGGTGTGCTTGATGAAAAATCTATTGCTTGTCATACTGTAAACTTATTAATATCTATAATTAAGGTTGATGCAGATTAGGCAGATCTAAGGTTTTGCTTTAGAATAATTTCACTAGTGAAAGTCTACACTTTGTTGGTGCTTTTATGATAGTAATGTTGATTTATGATACATTTTAGAACTAGTGTTTGGTCTTGGTGGAATGATGTTTCAACGTTTCTTAACTATATTTGTTTGAAACATAGTCAGAGAATGCAGTGGATCAAATGGACTAGATTGAGAAGATAACTAGAGTCATTGCTTTTTTATTGAGTTTTCATAATCTTGAGCAAGTAATTCTCCAGGGTCTTTATTTCTTAGTATTTTAGATACTTCCAATAAATTGGCTAGGATAGTTTGGAATCCTTTTTTAGTTTCATTTTGCATTATGGTGATATACTTCCAAAGGACTTTAAGAAAGGTTATAGAGCCAATGTGAAGAAGCCTAACACCTTCTTCAATTTCTACAAATTATGAAGAGTTGTTGAAGCACATGTAATTTTCCTTGTAGTTGTTAAGGATTGTAGAATTTTCTTTTTGTATTTTGCAAAAAATAAAAGCAAATGTAATTTATTTTTAGATTTTGAACATATTAAATGTTGAATTTTACAAGTCTTATGGACTATACATTATATATAAATATAATTTTTTGATTGTTTACCTTTGATAGTATGTATGCAATTAAGAGGTACATTAATATTTAAATAATGTTCTTAATGTATAAATGGATGTTACCTAAGCAATGACAAGAGTTTGCTTTTATATCAAATATTATTGATAATGAAATAATAAATTGTTGCTTTTATTGTTATAAATTATTGCTTAAAAAATTCACTTTGTTACCTTATTTACTTAATATTGTTGCTTAAAAAAACTTAAAGTGTTGCAATATCTATTTAACATTGTTGTTATAATTTGAAACTCAAGTGTTGCCTTAGTTAAAAATTAAAGCAACTATTTTGCTTTTATTTTGTTGGCTTATCAATAAAATTTGTTGCATTATAATTATTGCAGTGCCACTTTTGGTAATGATATGAATTTTGTTTCCTTAATAAAAAGGCAATGATATTGTACTTATAGCTACACTTTTGTATGTTGCTCAAAGCATTTTGTGCCGTTGTGTGGTTATAGCTAAACTCGAAGTCTTTAATCATCTCTTTTATTGAGTCACTCTTTTCACTTCTTTTATTACTTCTTTTTTCCTCATCTCCTGGTTTTTTCATTGTGATTTAAATTAGAGTTTGATTCACATATTATTACTGTTGTAAATACTAATATATCGTTGACGATATAAAAAATGTTCATCATCTTGATATCATGGCAACTTTAAAATTAAGATAGGTTTCACTTAGAAATATAAACCTAAGGTCTAGTGGTGACTTGTCATACTAAAACACTTTTTATACTTGATCTAATTAGATAAATTTTGAAGAAAATAAATTCTCTATATTATATTGGTTGTAAGACTCTAAACATATTATATAGTTTGTATTATTAGGCTCTCATTTTAATTATGAATTGTAACGCCCCATCTTAGGAGTTAAGAGTATTAAGGAATTTTAATGCATAGTATGCTTTACATAATTAAGTTTTGCTTATTTAGGCATATGCATTTTTGGACTCTTACAAATTTTGAACATGCATTTATGACATTTTTTTGGGGCATAAATTGAGTTATAGATTGTGATTAAAATGTGATTTAGCAAGTTTAGTATACTTTTATATATATATATATATATATAAAACCAATCCTAGTGTGATATGTGGCAACATAAGTATATGACAAATGGCTTGTGTGTGTGTGGTGATAAGTGACAGACTTGTTTAACTGACAGATGGGAGACATGGAAAAAGCCACGTAGTTCACTGTTTAATAAAAAACCAATTCTGCAGCTCTCTCATTCTTCTATTGTTTGTTTCTCCACCGATGACTCTAGCTTGGTTATTCTCTATTTTGTACATGTGATTCACCCTCATTGTTGGAACTAATTGTTGAATTACGTAAGTTATGTTATAGTTTCTAGATGTGTTGTAAATGAATTTGATGTTGTTGTAGTACTGGAATTGGGCACATACATGAGCTGGGAGAGAAACAAATTCGGTAATAGTGATAATATAGTGCAGATGTAATAACACTAATTGCATGCAGCTTAAAAGAGAAACTTTATAAAGTAGAAAGGTTTCAGATATTTTGGGAGGTGTTTGGAATGGGTTGAATGAGGTGAAGGCTTAGAGGAAGATGAGAATGTAATATATGCAGTAGTAAAAGAAAGTGAATAGGTAGTTTTAGATTTCTAATGTTTTTATGGAATCTAGAATTTTAGTTTATTTGAAGTTGTAGAGTTGAAATGGAAGTAGAAAAAAATTGGTTTAAATGTGTTATATCTTCTTTTAATATGTTAGAATTGAGAAATCTGGGAAAAGAAAGATATGAAGAAGATGACCTATGAAGATTGCCGTGGCCAACTCTTTAGCTCGTCGCGGCGAAGTTTCCTAACAACTTGCATATACTTTGATATTTTAGGCATAACTTTCTCTGTAGTTATCCGAATGGAGTGATTTTAATTTGAAGTAAAATAGAGATAAAAGGCTACAAATTGTATGAAGAGATTAAAATCTAATTCTATCTCTAATAATTTCATAATCTGATTGGAAGTTGAGATAAGAATTCTGTTGAAGCTCAAGAATAACCTGAAATCTTTTGTGTATAACTTTTAGTATACTAAACCAAATTAGATGAGCTTGGTATCATTGGAAACCTAAGACAAAGAGGGACAACTTTATGGAATGAAGTATTACCTAATTACATCAACTACATGATGAGGATAATAGAGCAAGGTGGACCCGAAAGTTGAGTGTAAAATAAATTTGGATTGAGGAATTGAGTTTGGTTTCATATGATTGATAATGTGATAAGATTAAGGATAAGAAACCTGAATTTTTGTCATGAACATGAATCATACATATTCAGTATACATGAGTGTGCATAATTGAATTCATAATTGTGCACAATACTAATATATGTTTATATTGAATGTTTTAGAGTAATCCTTAGAGCGACTGATTCCAGATATTGTCGGGACGTCGAGGAAATAAGCAATAAGGGAACTTTTGTAAGTAATCTTAGACGGTATTTTATGTAAGTAATTTAGATAGTAAATTTTTTGAGTAACCTAAAATTGATAATATGTTTTGAATTGTGTATTGATTCCGGACATGAAGATCCGAGGTACTGATTGATGAATGGGATATTGAAGTGCTTTTTCATATGAATATGATTGAAAACTTGCTTTGCATATGTAATGTCTGAAATGACCTTGTTTTGTTTAAAACCGTTGAGTCCTAGTGGGTAAATAGGTATGCTTAGAAGGGGTCTGCAGCTGCTCCTCTTATTGACACCTCGGTGTCTCCTGTATCGACACTTCGGTGTCTCCTGTATTGACACTTCGGTGCTTCTGATACCGAGACATATATCTCTCCTACTGATACCAATCATGGTATCTCCTGTATAAATCTCGTTACCCGCTTTTGTAAATATATTTTTCAGTTATATGATTTTGTATTCTGATTTCTGTTTGACTCTGATATAAACAAGAAATTATGTTCTGATTATAAAGGGTTTATACCCTCTCTTGAGATTCAGTTCTATTTTCTGTTCAATTTGTTTGAGATCCAATATAATATGTTGAATTGTTTGCTCCGATAAATTGTTAATGCATGCTTCTGATATATCATGATTGTGTATATTTAGTTGTCAGTTTAAGCATAGATTAGTTATTACTCACTAAGTTATATGCTTAGTACGGTGGATTTGTCCTGTCTAGGTTCAGAGAGAAGGACAAAAGGACTGGGACGAGCCAACCGCAATGGCCAATGAAGTCTAAGTCTTGTTTTGTTAAAATTGTATTTTTGGAGTTTGTTTTTGGCTTTTCTTTGATGTATATGAATTTGTATTTATTTAAAGGTTCGTAATAACCCTAATTCAGCCTGGTTTTTGAAATTATGTTATGTTCGTATGTTTTGAAAATGTTTATTTTTGGATGCTATGCTTCTGTGAAATGTTGACGAATGTTTCGTATTTATTGGTTTTGTCTCGATTCTGTATGCATGTATGATATGTTGTCTGCGTGGCGTCCCCGTATCCT
>JANJEY010000002.1:35999503-36009765 GCA_024703695.1 Erythroxylum cataractarum | reverse complement strand
CGGTTTTGTATGCATGTATGTTATGATGTCTGCGTGGCATCCCCGTTTCCTCCCAAGAGGTATTAGGGCGTCACATGAATAATGTTTATACAATCTTATCTAATTTGTATAATGAGCTTGTAATCTCAATTTTGAATAATGTGTGTAGTTAAAATCTTTTAATTGTAAAATAATATAAAATGTTCATAATATTGAATTACTTGATTGACATTTTTAAACCTTAAAATTTTATCAAGTGTTAAAAATATAATTCCTAATGTAAGATTAAAGATATCTAGGTAACGCTATTTTTTTTTTAAATATCTTAGTGACACTCAAAGAATTAAAGGACTCTTGAGATTAGGTTTTTATCTTGAAGAGTTAAAAGACTATATCTAAATTTGAAAATTATAAACCTTTAATTTTGTTTCTCTTGAATTTAGAGTTTTTGGGTTATTTTAATGATATGAATTTTAAAGGTATTTCAAATTTTTTTGTTAAGAATCAAAATTTTTAATAAAGCTATTAGTTATAATTATAAAAAAAAAGTTCTATTAGACATCATTTAAGTAAAAGAATTTAGATATTACACACAATATCTAGACATTATCCACATTAGAGATTATTCTCAAAATATCTAGATAAAGATAACTAATTTATGATATAAAATAAACATTAGAATGTGTGGTAATTATAACCAATTGAAATGTATGGTTATAATTAGTTTGATAAATCTATTAATATCAATCCATCTATTTGTTTCATGTATCAAAAAACAAGTTTAAGTATCCATGAGTAGGGCTTGTGATAATTCTAAGCTTTTACGTCTTAGGTTCTAAATTGAGTTACGAAATAGTATATAAGTTTAAATAGGAAACATATATATCTACTTATCGTATGCTTTATGATTGTTACTTATAGTGGATCCTTCATATCAAAAAATAAGTTAGATATTATTCACTCTTTGAAAGTATTAGGTATTACTCACGTGTACAATTATTGTTTACATGAAATAGTAGGGGTTATTTATCTTAGCTTAAAGTAGTTATACTAGAAGCAATCTCAATCAAATTTAAGATTGAGAAGTTCAGTAGGAATAATATCTCATTATGAAAGTGGAAGAAATAAATATCTTGACAAAGGATAATTTCCTTACAACTATTAGTGGAAGGTCGACGGATTTCATAGACGATGCCAACTATAATAAAATAGAATATGTAAATTATCATGACAAAGGATAATTTCCTTGCAACTATTAGTGAAAGGTCGATGGATTTCATAGATGATGTCAAATAGAATAAAATGGAAGTGAATGTTATTATAAATCTTCATCTAGCTTTAGTTGATGAAGTTTTTTAAATGCAGAAGAAAAGAAAACGATAAAAGAGATATGGAATCTTCTCACTAAGTTGTATAAGATCAAGTCCCTCTATAATAAAAGTTTTCTTAAAAGGAAACTTTATACTCTTAGGATGCTAGAATAGACTTCAGTGACCAATCATATTAATAATTTGATTACTCTATTCTCTCAACTCACTTTGTTGGGTTATAAAATAGATCCGTATAAATTTATCCAACTTGTATTTCAAAATCCACCTGATTTGTATGATTAATTCATCATCAACTTAACAATTAATCTTTTTACACGTTACTTGGTCTTTGATAACATAGCAATTGTAGTTCTGGAAGAAGAAAATTAATGTAAGAATAAGGAAGATAGATGGTCTCGCTTACAAAAAATCAAAGCTTTTAATAGTAATAAAAGGGAGATCAACCCTTTAAAGGAAACTCATCGAATCATTTCCATCTTGGTTATTGAGGTCCTTTATGGTGTTATATAATGATTAGAATTTTTTATGAGATTTTCACTACACCGTTTGGTTTTTTACTTGGAGTTTATATTATTGTTGTTTTCAGATTTTCTTTAATGTAGGAGAAGCTTTGCATTTGCATTTATATTTCATTTACTTTAATAAAATTTAACTTTTCAAAAAAAGAGGGAGATCAACATGACATGGGCTAAATGGGAACCAAAATTATAGCATATCAATATCAAGTAGTAATAAGAATTTAAAATGCTACAACTGTAGCAACAAAGGTGACATAAAAAAGGATTATTGGAATTTAAATAAGAAAATTTCCAGCTCTCAAAGAAATGTTGCAAGTACTTCACATAATAGTAATGCTTTGTATTGTGAAGTAACAACAACAATTGAAGTAAAAAGTAAGTACTTAACGTATGACTCTTCGACTCAAGAGCTACTTTTCATATGACTTTTAAAAAAATGGTTTCATCAATATGAACAAATCTCAGGAGGATTTATATACACTTGTGATAATTATCCCCTAAAGGTTATTATTATTAGAACTATGATGTTAAAGATGTCTGATGGTACAATTCATAATATTTAGAATGTACAACATATCAAGGGTTTAAAGAAGAATCTGTTCTTTTTAGGACAATGAGATGATTTTAGGTGCAAAATAAAAATTAAAAATAATATTTTAAAGATAATTTGAGATAGGCTTATACTTACAAGGGGAGAAAATACAGGTAAAAACTTATATAAATTAAAGGGAGAGATATTGCCAAAAGTAAAAGCATTAGACGCTTTAAGTAGTTTAAATGAGGCATCTTCAATATTATGGCATAAAAAACTTAAGACATACATTTAAACAAGGAATCAAAATTCTTGTTGAATAAAAGCTACTCCTTGGGTTTACAGAGGTGTTACTACCTTTTTGTGAGCACTATGTTACAAGTAAGCAATATTATATAAAATTTAACACATCAAATTTAAAAAACAAGGTTATTATTGAATTGGTTCGCTTTGATGTGTGATAAGCACTGGTTTCATCCATAAGGGTAGCAAAGTGCTTTGCTTTTTCATTGATAATTATTCTAGGAGGCATTAGGTATATTTTATCAAGAGGAATGCAAATATGTTCTAATATTCAAAGTTTTTAAAGCACATGTTGAACTTAATTATGGTTAAATGATCAATTGCGTAAGGATGGATAATAACGGAGAATATACTGGCAATGATTTTGGTGCATCATGCAAGCAAGAAAGCATCAAAAGACAATTTATTATTGTACACACTCCTCAACAAAATGGAGTGGTAGAGTGACTGAATAAAACTCTATTGAAAAAAGCAATAGAAATGTTGAGAGCTTCAAGTATAGATAAGGTTTTCTAAGCAGAAGTAGTCAATACTACCTAGTACATGGTGAATCAGGTTTCATCAACAACAATTGAGTTAAAGACACTAATGGAGATATGAATTAGGAAGCTAGTGGATTATTATAACCTCAATACATTTGGAAGTTCCATGTGTATGATGTATAATGCCAAAGAAACTATGAAGGTGGATCTAAACTCTAGAAAATTGTTTTTTAGGATATACTAACAGAGTGAAGGGGTATTGCTTATAAGATCCTGTTACTCTTAAGGTTATTATAAGTTGGGATGTTAATTTTGTAGAAGATAAAGTATAAGGGAATGAAAAAGACAAAAAACTTCATAAAGAAGTTCAAAGACTGCTATATAGATGGAAAAGGAATTTCAAACTTCTTTTGAAGCAACGATGGAGCAAGATGTTCAAGAACCAATTGAGTCTGAAGCTCAAGAAGTTCGTCAATCAAATTGCATAAAATACCACCAAATTAGCACTTAGATTATATAATAGAAAGCAATATAGCATACTACCTTTTAACAAAGGATAAAGAGCCATTAACTCTTTAAAAAGTAGTTAATAATCCAAATTCCCCTCAGTAGATGCCAATAATGCAAGAAAAAGTGAAGTTCTTTGTAAAAATAAGTCTTAGGAACTTGTACCATTACTATAAGGAAGGAAGCGAATTGGTAATAAATGAATATTCAAGATCAAGAAAAATGGTGATTGGTGATGAAAGGGTATAGAAGGAATTAATTTCAATGGAATATTTTTCCATATGGTTTGACTTACTATAATTAGAGTAGTCTAGACCTTGTATCGCATCTTTAACTTATGTGTGTATCAGTTAGATTATCAAATTGAAAAGTTTTGAAGAAAAAGAATAAAAGAATTTGACTTATAAGTTAAACAAATCTTTATCTAGTTTTAAAACAGGCACCAAGGTGTAGGTAGCATGGATTTGATTGCCTTTGATGCAATAGAGTTAATGCAGACCCTTGAGCATATTTTAAAACGTTTATTGATAATGATTTTATTATCTTGCTATTGTATGTAGATTGCATATTAGTTATAGGATCCAAAAAAAGATCATATTAAAAAATTGAAGACATAGAAGACTATATAACTAAAAATTAGGGGCTTTAGATTAGTAAACAAGACTCTAAGGATGCAAATTTATTGAGATTCTCAAAATAACTATTTAGGAAAGAGGGATAGATATTGTAAGTCAATGTCTGCTTGTGTTAATTTAAAGTTATCCTCTAATATAAGTCTTAGTAATAAAGATAAGAGGATAGAAATGCCTCAAGTACGATCTGCATATATAGTTGAGAGTTTAATGTTTGACATACTTTGAACAAGAATGGACATTAAATATATAGCAAGAGTAGTTAGTCGCTATATGGCGAATCTTAGTAAAGACTATTCGAATGTTGTAAAGTTTGATCCTCCATATTGTAATTCGAATTTTGTAAAGAGGATCCTAAGATCTATTAAATGAACTTTGATGTTGTATTACAATATGGAGGATCAAGCTTTACGTTAAAGGATATCTTGACTCTGATTATCCAAGTGATCTTGACAAAATCAAGTCCATTAATAATATGAACAAAATTTGTAATAACTACAAAAGTTAATAAAGAAGTAGTATGGTTGGAATTGGTGTTGGGAAAACTCGAGCACAAATAATAAAATATTTTATTATTTTACGATAGCTAGAGTGTCATACATTTAGCAAGGAGCATTTTTTTTTCAAAAACTAAGAATAAACAAGTTCAATTTCACTTTGTTCATGAGAAATTGAAGGAAGGAACTATGAATATGTAAAAAGTCGTCATTGAAAACAATATAACAGATTTCATAACAAAAGTAGTCAACAATGATAAGCTTGAGGTAAGCAATATGATAGTAACTAGGCAATATGAAGATTAGTTAATTTTCAATCAAATCTTTAAGTAGAAGATTATTAGATACTATTCAAGTAGAAGAATCTAGTACTTACAATAGTTAGATATTATCTACAATAGAAGAATCTACATATTATTTTCAAAATATCTTCATTTTTATATCATTTTTCTCTTTTAGAGTGAGATAGGAGTTTTTGTAAAAATTGTTGAAAGTTGAAAATATAAAAGAACTATCCTGATGTTGGAGAAGAATTATTATAGTACTAAAAAGGAACTATTGTAATATAAAAAAGAGAATTCAAAGTGTTTTCAAATATATATATATATATATATAATTGATTATTAGTTTTGTTAATAATTATTTATTATTATGAATTCTTAAACTATCAAGAACTCATTTCAATGTATTCATTAATTTATTTTTATAGATTAGTATTTGTTTATCATAAATTCATTCAATCAAGAAAACTTTTATTTTACTTGCCTGCTATATATATCTTCTGTTAGGTTCCTTTCTCCCAGCAGCGATCCTGAAATTTAAGTTAAATTTTTTTAAAAAATATAAAATTAATATACTCATTAAAATAGTTTCGACCCAACATCACATCATCAGTCAGACAGTCACCTGTGAGGAGCGCCACGTGATCTTTCATTTAAAAGAACTAATTTGATTATGTAAATTAACTTAGATAAGTTCTAAATTGACCTTGATTATGGAAATTTAAAGACCTGAAAAAAATACATGAATTGTTATATGCTGAGCCTAAACCCAACCACTCCATCATTAAATGACACTTACGGATTGACATGTGACCTTTTAAATAAGCATTGGGCCTCTTATCTTAACAAAGGGGCCCTTCTTTTATAAAACGTAATATCCAGGAACAGATTGAACCAATTGAAGACATTGAATGGAAAGTTGCTTCTTACTAGTCCAAATTTAAATGGAAGATCAATTAAAGCTTTGAATACATATCTTACTAGTATTTTGTGGAAGCCTTTGAATTTGTCTCCGTCACTTTTATCGGATCTTTCTGAGGAGAATCCAACAGCAAGGATATACAGCATTGTAGCTCGTCTCTGCAGCCTTTGCATTTCATCCAGGGAGTATGGGAAGGATATTTAAAGACGAGACGAGAAAAGCAACCGCTATTTAGATCCTTGTTAATTACACTGTGAAGATATGATTTTTTTTTATCAAAGCTATTCAAGTTTATTTTTTGAACTATATTTATCGATTTTTAGAAAATAATTTCATTGACCATATGCTGCCGTATATATTATAATTTTAATCCTAGCAATTTACGATTGAGAACAATTTCTGCTATGAGAAGATTCAACAAACCTTAAGTAATACTAGTAATCAATCATCAAAATCACAATTAATTGCAGATCTCAATATCCACGGTCGTGTTTGTCTTTTCAATCGAATCTTCGGCAGTCCATAGTTACTGGCTACGCACTACTGTCAATCCGATAACATGCTCACATGTGAAAAGAGTGAACTAAATGCGTACTTTGAACAATTCCAGCTGATGGTTCTATTTCATTTTGATCACCAATCCATTGTTGGGTTCAATAATTTTTATAAGAAAAGCTCTGCATGAATAGGTGGCGTACACACCAGCATGGAATGTAACATATAAAAGACAGCATGAGTCCACGTGCTGAAGGTAGCAGGAAGCAACCTACCAATGTTATCCAAGTTCTTGAAAATGACACTAAAACCCTACATGGGAATCTGGAAAGACGTGGAGATGGCGAAAGATCCGGCGAGGCTTTTGCTTTTTTCTCTGTAAATTACTTACTCTCATCTTTCTTCGTTTCCTATTCACCTCTCTGCCAGCTAACAATCCCAATGCGAAAGATAAAATAAGTGTTTTGCTAGTTCATTACTTGGCTTAAAATATGTTACATATCTCTGGTTCCAGTTACTAGTTAATCCTTATAAATTCCAACCATTCTCAAGTGCAGAGTGCAGTAATCACTCAGCAAAGTGAAGAAAACCCAAATTACAAGAAAAATATATAATCTTTTTTTGGGTCAATACAACTACAAATAGGCCTCAAGGAACTTGTCTTTCTTCTTATACCTATCTATCTGACCTAAGACCTAAGCAACCTCTGTACCACTTCATTCCCTCTCCCAGATGGCACTTACCCAGGACCGTGTGGTTTCGGTTCAAACCTGTGCCTATAATGGAGATTTAATGGAAGATCTTCCCCCTCTAGGAGCTTATGGCTTTGGTGAATTGCATAAGGGGGAGCTAGAAGGAGATGACAGCAACTTTGAGAAGACAAACGGGCTCATCATCAAGAATTTGGCAATGAGCCAGTCTTCTTCTTCCCTCGGAAGTCCTAGCAGTGCAAATTCTAACGAGTTAGTGTTTCAGGCCACAAACAATCCAACTGAAGAAGCTCAGTCTTTGATTAACTTCAGGCATGGTTATGATGGCTTAATGCATGTGAATGGATCTTTGCTTAGCTTCGAGCGAAAGAAAAGTGTTTCTCAAGGCAGCAGTCGGGGGGACTACTGCCCAAATTGGGAGGGTGACTTGAATGGCAACAACCGGTGGAAACATACGAATCCAACATGTGGCAGTGATCCTCGCATGACGGCCAATTTCAACAGTATTCAAAGAGCTAGCAGCTACAACTCCATTAGCAATCCTGAGAGTGAAAATTCTGGTGATTGGTTGTACTTATACCCTGAAGGAACTAAAGGTAGCGACAGCATCCAGGAGTTCGGAACACAAGACTCGACCTTCCACAAGAGACACAATACGGTACTAAATCTTCCACCACTGAATCTTTCAAATTTAATCAAATGTCTAAGAATATTCACAAAGCTTTTTTGTTAAAGGGAGAGAGTGCGCAAACTTTGAAGAAACAATGCAATAATGTAACCAAAAAGCCAAAGTCTAAAACAGTTCCGTCCAAAGATCCCCAGAGCATTGCAGCCAAGGTTATAGTTTTACTGCAATAAATTACATGCATTTCTTTTCAGAAAATACAAATTTATCAATATCAGGATTGAATTGGTGTTTACGTAAACAGGTACGTCGTGAAAGGATTAGCGAGCGGCTGAAGATCTTGCAGGAGTTGGTGCCTAACGGCTCCAAGGTAATGACTCAGCGACACCAGTGCTTTGTTATATCAATAATTATTTTGATATTTTCTTAATTAGTCTCAGTATTCTTCAATTCCCTTGAACAACAGGTTGACTTGGTTACCATGCTGGAAAAAGCCATTAGTTACGTCAAGTTTCTTCAGCTGCAAGTAAAAGTAATGGTTTCAATTGTTTTGTCTTTCTCCTGAATTTTGCTTAATTTTGTTTTCTATTTATTGTAGACTTGAAGCATACAGTACTGAATGAAAATGACAGACTTTCTTCTTACTGTAGGTGTTGGCTACGGATGAATTTTGGCCGGCCCATGGTGGAAAAGCGCCTGATATTTCTCAGGTGAAGGAAGCCATTGATGCTATCCTCTCTTCACAAAAAGATAAGAACTCGAGCTCGAGCCCATACAGGAAGTGGCCCGTACAATCCCAAACTGAAGAAAAACAAGAAGACTGATTGAGTGAAGAGTTGCCTAAATAATACGGCTTGGAGGCAACTTCTTAGTCGAAGACAAGCTTTGTCTGGAAGCTTGCAATGTTTGATTCAAAAAAAAAAAGAAAAAGAGATGAAGGGACAAAGTCAATTACGAACACAAACTTTTGTCCTCTTTTGGTCTAAAAACAATATGGAAGAGTGAAAAGAAAACGGAGATTGCAAACTGTATCCCAGTTACTATTTAGAGAATCTATGGATTTTAAAATTTGTACTGGATCGTTGAGAACTTGAAGATTCCTTCACATAATTTATCTTATCTATATAGTCCAAAAAGAAATCTTATAACAGTGTCCCTGTCATTCTTTGACTCTTTATGTATATTTGGTTTTCTTAACCAACTAACATTATTCAACAAACACTTTGTCTAATTGTCCTCGTCATTCATATTGTAACTTGTAGATTATTTAATCTGTTTAATGATTTGTAATATATAAGAAGAAGGGCTTGAGAGATACAGTATCGCATGCTTATGAAATTTGTAAAGTTTATAAAGATTGGCTTGAGACTTGGCAGAGAATGGATCTTCCTATCAAGGAAGATGGTATAGTGATGAAAAGGCAAACGATTATGTGTACCGGATGTAGAACAATTAAAGAAAGAGATCTCAGAGGATGAGGAGTATGTGTACCGGATGTAGAACAATTAAAGAAAGAGATCTCAGAGGAAGCTCACTCCTCAGCTTATGCTATGCATTTGGGTAATACAAAACTGTACCACACTCTCAAAGAATACTATTAGTAGAGAGGGATGAAAAAAGAAATAGCATAATTCATTTCTAAGTGTCTAACCTGTTAACAAGTAAAAACAGAACATCAGAAGCCTGTAGGATTAATACAGCCCCTCTCTATCTTAGAATGGAAGCAGGAGAAGATTACTATAGATTTTATTGTAGGACTTTCATGAAGTTAGAAGGGACACGATGCTATATGAGTGATTGTGGACAAGTTAACAAAATCCACATATTTCCTTTCAATTAAGAATGATTATCACTTAAACAAGATAGTCCAACTGTAAGTGGATGAGATAGTGAGACTCTATGGTGCGTCGATTTCTATTGTCTCAAATCGTGACGCTAAGTTTACATCAAGATTTTGGCTGAGCTTACAGAAGCCTTAGGTACACATTTGAAGTTTAGCATTGCTTTTTACCCTCAAACGGATGGTCAGTCAGAAAAAACTATTCAGACACTTGAGGATATGTTTAGGTCTTGTGTCATGGAGTTCATGGGGAGTTGGGACACATACTTACCACTGATAGAGTTTGCCTACAATAACAGTTATCAGGCCAGCATTGGCATGACTCCTTATAAGGCATTTTATGGAAGAAAATATGGAACTCCAATATGTTGTGATGAGGTAGGTGAAAAGAAAATGATAGGTCCCGAACTTGTGCAGGTGATAATATATAAAGTTCAAATTATTTGGGACAGATTAAAGATAGCTCAGGATAGACAGAAAAGCTATACAAATAATCGTCATATGGATATTGCATTTGAAATTAGAGATAACCACTACAAGGAAAATGAGAAATACCGACCGAAACATACCGACGGTATATACACCGTCGGAAATACCGACCGAAATAA
>JANJEY010000002.1:35909175-35934244 GCA_024703695.1 Erythroxylum cataractarum | reverse complement strand
AATAGTTTAATCTCTTAACAATTTTAAGAGGCGGGATATTACACACGTAGATCATGACCTTGTCGAGACTGTCAATGTTCCTCTCCAGTTACACCTATTTATAGCATCGGTGATGGCAAACTATAACTTCTAGCCCCAAAACCACTAGTCTAGTAAGGATTAAGAATGGTGCCATGCATGATGGTTGCCCCTCCATCTCTCTCTAGCCTCATCAATGACACCCTCTAAATTCTGACCCTCTGAACAAAGAACTATGTATATAGGACCCAAGTTAATAATGTAAGGTCCCATTATCTATCTTCGATTAGTCATATCCTTTGTGTATCTTATCAACCTATAAAACTCAGTGCTATATTCCTCAACTGATGTATTACCACTCCTAAGGTGTGACAATTGCCGCCTATTAGCATCTCTGTCGTGTTGGACAAAATCATCTCATGAATCTCAATTTAAACCCTTCCTTATGATCATAGAATAAAGAAAGTTTTTAGATATAATAAAAATCATAGCAGTCCTATAAAATGATGGAAGTAAAGGCAACAATTTAAAACAAACATTATCCTAATTCCACAATAGTTCAAAGAGAAATTTGACTCAATGTTGATCAACCTAGCAACTCAAATTTAAACCTAAAGCTTTGATACCAATGAGTTAGCAAGTATTGGTACACATTGGTAGAAATCTTCAACAAGATGCAAGATTCAGATGTGAGACCAAAAGATAACCTAACATGGACCTTAGGTTAAACGTTAGTTAGCATATATGAGGAATGTATGTGAAAGCTCTAAAGACTTAATGTGTACTCAGATAGATGGACCATAACTAATATACTTGACATAGGCAAGTATTGGACAGGACTAGTGTGTTATGTAAGGCTTTAGACTTAAATGACTCTTCATCAATAGATAGAGATCAAGGGGAGATCTTAGATGATGAAACTAATAAGATCATAGTAGATATGCATTAGCTCTAAAAGATAAAGATCATATAGGAGGATCATGTAAAGATAGTGGAGTTCTTCATAGATATATGATATATGCTTAATTGATTATGTATTTATTCTATAGCTCTTAGTGTTTAATCATATAAAAACACTTAAGACATTAACTGTAATTCATATTTGGTTTTAGGTACAATTAGGAAGTGAAATAGCTAAAGTGAGTCGAGAGCATTATATTTAAGTCGTCTTCTTAAGATTGACACTCACTTATCTTCATAGAACAAGAAGAAGAAGAATTTGAGCGAGAGGAGACAAGAAAATGCATGAAGATGAAGAGTATATGTGAAAACATCAAGCAGGAAGAGTACTGGAAATTTCTCAAGGCCACGACAACTTTGTCATGGGTGTGACACATTAGTCAATGTGTCATGGGTGTGACACTTCATGCATGCCTATAACTAATTTTTCATAGGCATGACACCACCATGCATACCTATGAAACCACAAAGCATGCCCATGAAATGTTGCCAGCTCACCTAAAAATCTAGTTTTAAGTATAAATACATCGTTTTGTGATGAAATAAGCTATGTTTTGTTTAGGGTTTTTGTTTTAAGGGTGTGAGCTCTCAGTTTTAAAGAAGAGAAGGGGCAAAGCTCCATTCCTTTAGATACCTATGGAGGGCTAGCTTCCTGACATCAATTTGGAGGTGATATGAATCTCAAAGAACCTGGTTAAGAATTTCTCTCATTGTTTGTTGTTCTTTCTCTTAGGGATTGATTAGGTTATCCTATGTTTAATGTTTAGGTGTTATGTGAGAATGATTGAATGCTCTATTTGATTATTTGTATGTAAGAACCCATTACTAGAATTTCAATATAATATGTAATTGTTATATTGAAATTCGTTTATGGTGATTAATGGTTTTCAATCATTAGGAATAACATAACCTAGGTTGAATGGTTGTTGCCTTAATTAATTTATTTTCCTAATTTGTAATACGACTGTTCAATTAAATCTAGAGAGCTTGTTTTAGGTTATTCAATAGCGAGGTTTAATTAGCGAGCTTTTCTTAATTAAATACGACCTAAGGGAAAACCAAGGTTAATAGAGCTTATTGTTAACTTAAAATTAATTATTACTTTGAGAGGTATAAAAATAACAATTCAATGAAATATGTTCAACCATATGTAGGTCGAGATTGAATCGATGTCCGGGTGCCTAACAAATTCATCACTTTCATCATTTTTAGGTTGTTTGATTTGATTTTCTTTTGTTAGTTTAGTTTCTTTTTTTCTTATTTGAATAAAAAACCAAAACCAAACCCCCCATAATATAAACACCAATTATTTTCATTTCATAGGTTTTATACACACTCTCTATGGGATCGACCTAGACTCACCATTGCTATAGTTATAGGTCTAGTTATTTTGAGTAGTATTACGACACGTTAACATCAATTTTGGCATCGTTGCTGGGGAGTATGGTGTTTTAGTTCTTGTTCTTGATTTTAATTTGCTTTTTTTATATATTTGTTTATAATTAGATCCTTTTTAGTTATTTCTTGATCTTTTGAGATTTTTTAGTGTTTATGATTTAAAAAAATTCATAAACGGAAGAAAAATTTTCTATAACTCATATTCTCAATCCTATAACCATGTTTGGAGTGATCATACGAATTTTAGTTATGGATGGGATAACCAAAATAATTACTTCTATGATAATTTGTAGGATGCATAGCAATTCTTGTATAAACCAGAAGCTTCTTATTACGATTCAGGTCCATCTCTAGAAGAACTAATTAATGATGTTGCTACTAACATTTTACAATTTTAGCAGGAGGAAAGACAATTTTGGTCTAGCTTCTAAGATTTGGATGGTAGCAAAACTCAGGTACATTTTTAGAAGAATCAATTAATGTTTGTGTTGTTAAAATTTTGCAAGTTTAGCATAATATAACACAATTCTAGCAAAAAAGCAAGTTCTAGAATCTAGAACTTGGTAAGCCAGATGGGTCAGCTGGAGGAAGTTAATTACCACTTAGCATCACAACACGAAAAAATGCAATCCTCTCAACTTAAGAAGTACCCAAGGGACGCTAGTGCAGAGACCTTATAGAGTGAAGAGGGATTGAGAATCTTAAGATACCTATTCAAGGAATTTCTTGTGAAGAAGGAGAAGTGGAGAAGGAGCTCAAAGTAGAAAATGATACATCATTCAGCTCGAAGGTAAATACTGAGTTCATAATTGTTGTTAAGACTGATTATTTACCTTTACCTAACAGCTTAGAAAAATTGAACAAAGAAAAAAAAAGGTGAAGAGATGTTTAAGATCTTTCCAAAGTGCTTGAACTCAGTATAGACTAAGAATCTGAAGATAGGGAATATGTTGAAAATTAGAGATCATCAACTTAGGTCCTATCATGAAAAACCTCAAATGGAGGAAGCACATGTGACACTTGAAGATCATAATTTTTTCACGTGAGAAAAAAAAAGGAATCGAGCCAACGATAATAAACAAAGGCGTTTCTTAGGAGGCAACCCAAGGGAAGTTTACTTCTTTTCTTTACATTTCCTCATTTCTTTTTTATATGCATGTGTGTTTTTAAGTTTTTTTGTTACTATTTATTTTTTTTAAGTTTTTAAGCAAAAGAGAGAGAAACAAACAAACAAATGTTTTCTCTTTTTATATTGCTTTTAAGAATATATAGTCATAATTAGAGAGTGAATTGACTATAAGAATCCACAGCAACTTTAGCATGAACTTTTACTTTTGTGATTGTTCAATGTACATTATCTTTAGAAGAGTAGTGACTAGTGGTAGACAAAAACCAATGAAATTTTGAGCCTTATTAGATTGACACATCTATATCAGTCTTATTGTCTTTTTATTTATGTGTGACCTTTATGATACGTACATCCTGACTTTGCCTTGAATTTTTATCTAAAACCATATTTTTATCATATGCATGAACATGAAAATGATTAGATATTCTTTACTTTTACAAGCTATATTAGTCAAATAGCCTACCCATTGATATTAATTTCCTTTATTAAGCCCTTTTGAGGTTTTTTAGTCTTTCTTTTTATGCTAACCACATTACATACTTTAGATATAACCAAATGTCCTACCCAAACCTTAAAGCTAGTGGACCATTGGTTGATTGTGGATGTACAAACGTATAAGTGCGGGATGAGCATATATGTGGAATGGTTATAATTGTTGGGATGTTATTTTATGTCTTACTAATGAAATTTCCATGTTGATGTAGCTTCTTTCAATGTTTATATGAAAAAAAAAAGACAAGGAAAAGAAAATAATAAAAAAAGTATGTCTAAATAAAAGTATCTAGGAGGAAATGCAACTATTTTGCAAAGTTACACAAGATTAGTGTCTCCTTTTAAAGTTGGATGTAAAAGGTTGTTTGATTACAATTTGAACGAGGGAGATGTAGTTCTCAAGAGTCACTCCCTATGGTTACAAAGTATTGTTTATGATCAACTTTTATGAGTGATATATGCTTGATGTGGTTTATGGTGTGAGAGCTTGTATTTGATCCGTGAAATATAATTGTTGCATTTATCATAGTTGATAGTACCTAATTTTGAATTAATGTTAACAAGTGCACTTGATGTTTCATTGAGTGTTACTTTTCTTTCACCATCTTGATGACTTTTATGCTACTTTACCCAAGTACATCTCATCTTACAATTCGATATAATTTGGAAGTGAAATAGCTAAAATGAGTCGAAAGCACTATATTTAAGCCACCTTCTTGAGATTCATACTCACTTGTCTTCATGAAACAAGAAGAAGAAGAATTGGAGCCAGAGGTGACAAGAAAATGCATGAAGATGAAGACTATATGTGAAAACATCAAGTAGGAAGAGTGCTGAAAATTTTTCATGGCCAGGACAACTTCGTCATAGGAGTGACACATTAGTCACACCAATGACAAATGTGTCATAGGTGTGACACTTCATACACACCTATAACTAATTTGTCATGGTTGTGATCATAGGCATGACAACACCATACACACGCATAACACCACAAAACATACCTGTGAAATGCTGCCAACTCACTCGAAAACCTAGTTTTAAGTATAAATGCATCATTTTATGACAACATAAGCTAGGTTTCATTTAGGGTTTTCATTTTAAGGCATGAGCTGTTGGTTTTGAAGAAGAGAAGGGGCAAAGCTCCATTCCTTTGGATACCTATGGAGGGCTAGCATCCAAACTACGGTTTGAAGGTGATATTGACGCTCAAGAACTTGGTTAAGCATTTCTCTCATTGTTTGTTGTTCTTTTTATTAAGGATTGATTATGTTATCCTATGTTTAATTTTTGGGTGTTGTGTGAGAATGATTGAAATTATTTGATTATTTTTATGCAAGAACCCATTCTAGAATTTCAATATAATTTGTAATTGTTATATTGAATGTTAAAATATAATTTGTTTACAGCAACTAACGATTTTCAATCATTAGGGATTACATAACCTAGGTCAATGACTCAAGCTTACGTGGTTGTTGCCTTTATTAATATGTTTTCTAAATTAGTAATATGGCTGTCCAATTAAATATAGAGAGCTTGCTCTAGGTTGTTCAATAGCTAGGTTTAATTAGCGAGCTCTTCTTAATTAAACACGACCTAAGGAAAATCGGGGTTAACAGAGCTTATTGTTAACTTATGATTAATAGTTTCCCAGGAGAGATATAAAAAACAATTTAACGAAATATGTTTAACCATGTGTAGGCCGAGATTGAACCGATGACCAAGTGCCCAACGAATTCATCACTTTTATAATTTTTAAGTTGTTTGATTTAATTTTTGTTTGTTAGTTTAGTTTCATTTTACTTTCTTATTTGAAAACCAAAACCAAACCCCCCATAACCTAAACTCTAATAATTTTCATTTCAAAAGTCTTACACACACACTCTGTGGGATTAATCTAGATTCACCACTATTATAGTTGCAGGTCTAGTTATTTTCAGTAATGTTAGGATGCGCTACCAATATAAATGTATCTTTTCTAATTAAATGTTATATCTTATTTTGTTAGTTGTGAGGTAACTTTATCTTATCAGATAGAGTCCTATTTAGATAGGGGTGTCATCTAATTAGTTAGTGTGATGTAATCTGATAAGAATAGAGGTAATCTAGTTAGTTTAGTTCAATTATGATTTGAATTATAAAGTCAGAGGTACCTATAAATAGCTTATTTAAGCATTGCTCCTTAATAGAGATAAAGATGAGGGAAACATATTGAGAGAGAAGATTTCTTTATATACTTTTGGGGAAGTAATAAATGTTGATTTTTACTAAGCTCTTATGTATTTATTGTTGCCTTCAATTATCCATTGTTGTGAGATTAAACTTGTGAGGTGTTCAAGAACAAGTTAATTGGTTGACGGTTATATAGGATTATGAATCTTGCTTAAACAAGTCTAAGTGAAATTGTCATACAAAAGAGTATGCTTGATTTCAATATAAGTTCGGTATATAGGAAAACTTTTGTAACAACCGTCATATTGGCAATGTGTAGGCTCCCATATAAAACGTAGACTTAATTTAACTAAATATAAATGGAAATTATAGGTTTTCTCTACTTAGGAGTATTTTTAATAATTTTAGGAGCTTATGTATACACAAACAAATGTTGAGATCATTTTTCTATTTTATTACAAAGGTTGAGGATGAAATCAAATTTTGCCATAAATTATAGTTAAACATTTCAAACTTAATTGAGATATCATATATGTATATATATATATTCTCAAAAATTTTAAAAATGATATATTTAAGAGGAAATAGCTTTAATTTTATAATAAATAAATTATATAAATTAGTGAATTAATTGATTTGACTTTAAGGAGCTACGAAAAAATTTATTTACCATCTTTGATTGTTTTTATTTGTTGATATTTAAGTTCTATCAAGGGTTTTCCTTTTGGAAAAATTGATTTTTCTTTATATTCTACACCACGCTGGGTTGTATTAGCTGCAATTAAAAGAAATTAGAGTAGATTACTATAGGCTTTTCTCAATAAACATGTGTATTAGCTGCAATATAATTCTTCAAGGTATAACATCTTTGATAACTGATTCAAAATTTGTGATTTGCATCGGTCTGGGTGCAACTGGTATCACAACCATGACTGTTTGGTGTGTAATTTGTAAAGATATGTATCAACAAATTAAAGACACAGAGCGACAACTAGATTGGAATTCTAGAAAACTACATGAATGGAAAATGATATTGGCTCTTATAAAGCATACTAATGATCTTACTTTAGATATGTTTCTACAATATTGAGAGGCTATTAGATCGTATGAACATGAGATACGTTTGCTCCCTCATAATGAAACAGAATTGCATCTTTGATTCACTAAACATTGGGGATTGCACTCAGAAAGAGGATATTAAACACGAGTCATTGTGATTATTGTAATCAACTATTTTCTAATATAAATAAAACTGATATGTTGATACAGGAATCTTTAGTTGAACTTCAGCATTTTATAAATAGATATGATTATTTGTTGTTTTCAAATTGTCATAAGAGGACAATACAATCTATTAAGTTAAAAATTGAAGAGATAGATAGAAAACATCAACAATATAAAGATTTGCAAAAAGAATTTCATTTGAAACTCACTAATCATTATAAAGGTGACCATCTAAACGAAGAATGATAAATATTTTAAGATTAAACCTGAAGGTTTAAAAATAGATACGGATATGGCGATAGAATAATACGATGATCTTATTCTTTTAAAAAAATTATAATATAAGAACAAATTACTGATTTGCACAATTTACTAAAAATATTGAACCAAAAAGAAACAACTAATGGTACGAGTAGAAATTTAATGAAAAAAACAGATATCTAATTTTACAAATAAAAATACCTCCAAATCGTCCATAAATGGAAATTTTATACCATATAAGATAGAAGAATTAAACAAACAAATAGATAAATTAGATATAGAAACTTTAATTAATATTAAACCAGATACTTATAAATAGTTAAATACCATCTTTGATAAACGATATGGATACTTTTACTTCAAAATTTTAATATATCATTAATTACTCTATATGTATACAAGCAATATTCAAATAAAATTTATTTTTATCCATATATTAAAAAAAATAAAATATCTAAAAAATATCTTGATTGATGTTAATAAATTCGAACTTTTTCATTTTATACTGCACATGTACATATCAACACAATACATATATAAAAAATATTTAATATATATACATATTTAATATTTTTAATAAGTGAATCATTTTATTAACCATAATGTATAAATATTCATAAGAATATAAATATTCTTTATTAAAAAAATCCATGTATGGTACTTATGGTGAAAATTATTATTGTATTAAAAGTGAATATATGTTATAAAAATTAAAGTATTATTTAAATATTTTAATTTGAATTTATAAGAACTTTTTATTTATTAAAAAATGGATTTATAATAACGTTATTATAACTTATACATTTACGTATTGTAGAAAAGGTAAATTTGGTTTTTAAACCTCGCAATATTAAACGTCCAAATTATATATTACAATTATAATTATATATAATTTTATTAGTTATTCTTAAATTTCATACTTACATTTATAAATATTATTTACGTCTCTATGATTTTAAAAGTATTATTTTTCATATTTTTTGTATAAACATGTGAAAGCATTATATTATCCTAGTACTACTTGTGTTCATGCCATTATTAATTATTTGATGATGATCAGTTAATTAAATATTTTATTAAATACGTATTGTTAAAGAGTAATTAATATTTTTTTATATTCTTATGATTTTTCAGGGATATCACGGAAGAAGTTAATAAAAAATTTGACATAAAATAATTAAGTATGCAATAAAATTTTAGTTTGAAATCTGTTTATTTTATCTGAATTTTAAATTTACATTAAAAAATTAAAAGTTATAGTCCAAATAAGTCGTATTTTGTAATTTAATTGAAAATTAATTATATTAAATTATCTCAATTTTATTTTGAAAATACAGTATATTTATTTAGCATAAAACTAATTCTTGTATTATTATAAATTTAAAAAATTGTTAAAATGTTAATTTACATTATAAAATTGAAATTTTTTATATAAAAAATATTATACATTAATTTTATAATAATCCTTTATAATTATCAATAATGATCTCCTGTAAACAAATATAAATAAAGGAATATATATTAAATAAAAATATTGTACGTATATTCATAAAATAATAATACATATTATATAAGTAATTAAATTAGTTTAAATATAAATCGACATATTTAAATGAAATTAAATAAATACTGCAAATCATCCACTTTAATAGGCACATTAATGAATTAAGTAGCATGCAAACGAAATCTTTACTCATTTGTATTATATAGACCTGGCATGACAGGTGCTTTACAAGCAAGCCTTTTCAGCGGATTGTCTATTACAACTTACCAGTCACGCGACACCAAGATGACGGCCTGGACTGGCATTTTTCTCTATAGCACTGATTCTGTTTCTACGTGTGAAAACTTTATCCCACAAGACCCAGAGAAAAGGATAAAGGGATGATCATTTTGAGGAAACTTCAAGACGTACAGTTGTTAATCGGCATACCACTTGGTGTGCATTCCAGAGCCCTTTGCTGTAGATGTCTTAAGCTTTGTTCCATGCTAACTTTCACCATCTCAGCCAACATCTTCTTAGCCTTACTGGACTGATCATTTCCATCTATCTGGGAGATAATATTGCACACAATGTTCTCTAAAGTATCTGGTCGAAGCTCAGAACGTGAAAATGGTGTGTCTCTGAGTAATCGCAACAGCATTTTTGCTTTTGACTGTGACTTGGCTGTTCCTTGAACTGTCAGCTCAAGAAGTCCAGGAATTACCCCTTCTCTGAGGATCGGTTCTCTGTATTTACATCGATCGCTCTCACACATGGTGAGAAGTGCCCCAAGTGCAAGCTCTCGACTTTGAAGTGACCCGCTTTCAAGTACTTCAACAACAGCTAGAATTCCACCTTCTTCAGATGTCAATGCTGTTCTGCCTTCTTCAAATTTCATCAAGGATTCTATTAGAGAACAACACTTTTCAGCAGTTTTTGAAGATCTCTTACATGTTTTGAGTAAACAAACTATAGCAGGGATAGGATCAGTTTCAAGAATGATCTTTATATTATTTTCATGGGTTGAGAGATTAGAAAGAGCCATAAGAGCATCAACTTTAGCTTGTGGACTTCCATCTCCGAGTATTTCAACAAGAAAAGGAATGGCACCAGCAGCACTTATGACTGGCTTGTTAACAGTGGAGGCTGATAGAGTAAGCAAAGAAGCTGTTGCATATTCCTGCAAGTTTAAATTGTTTGACTGCATGAAATCAATTATTGGTTCCAAGGCACCAGCTTCCACAATGCTGATTTTGTTCCTGCATGACAAGACAAGATCAGCCAAGTTTGACTGAAGTAAGAGAAGCAGAAGTTGGAGAAAAAAAAAATTTTGAGCAAAAAATGATGCATACAAATAAAAAAGAAAAGTTGGGGAGAAAGTGGCACTCATGAAAACAGAGAAACTACTGAACAACCCATTTAGAGAAACAGAGACAGCAACAGATGAACTCTAAGTGAATGTTGTATTTAAACTGACTCTAACGGAGGAACCTGCATTTCCCTATAGCTTGGGTCATAAATCCTATTTGGTCATCATATAATCATATCAAGAATACCATCGTCAAGAAGTTGATTTCTTTCTTCCTTTTTTTTTTTCCAGCAGCAGAATCACAGATACTGCAGAATGACATCAAAATATCAAACTAAACGAACTTCTATTCTTCCACCAAGATGAATACTATCTCAAATTGAAGCAACATACTAATGTGAAAATTATTGCAGCAGAACAGTAATTAATTTCCCTGTAACATTTGATCTATATGCATGCATGTCAAGTTAGAGTTTACCTCATCTACAAACAAACATGCATTTTCAAGGTGATTTAGCAGTTTCAATCTAGAAGCTAAGATTCCACATGCTCGAATAATAATTCTGAAGTGGCAACATAGTTTAGGCTCCTGAAGCTACATGATTACAGTGGAAATGAAATATGGCCTGGCAAGAGTAGATATCGCAATCCTTTGCCGTATATCAGGTGTCTAATTTCGGTTTGTTAAGCTGCGCTCAGGTAATAAGGGTTTTAATCAATTTGTTTGTCCCAGTTATTAATCATTCATTACTCACACTACAGCAGAACAGAATTCTGGAGCATATACTTTCAAGTGTAAAGCTTGAGCATTAAAGTGAAACGTGATTTGTCAATTTTAACAAATAAACATTAATCTAAAAGGTTCACAAATAATAGTGAGAAAGGCACAGAACCTCTCTCCCTTGTTCTTATTAAACTTGAAAGTGAGGTACTTACGAATAAAAACTTGAAAGTGGAGATGATGGACAGTGAAAAGAGAAACAAAAAGGAAAGACAATATCAAGTGAAACAAAGGACAGGCACCGCCTCCAATCATACAAACTTCAACCATTAAAAGCTTCCAATTGTCTCCAAAGGATGCCATTTTCATGACCTGGGAATGCACCGACAGACATGATACGTTTCCAGAATCATAAAAAACTCAGTCAAAGCCATCGATTAAACTGCTAATTCAAAAAGTTGACCCATTACCACCTTTTTTTTTTAAAAGAAGAAAACAAAACAAGTACTCTCCCTGGTTCCTAAAGAATATCAGGGAATTCAAATAAACTTTAGATGCAATAAAGTATGACTCGATGGGTTTCCCGTTCATTTCCAAAACAACTATTCATAACTTTTTCACTGCCCCTTCTTTTGACTTGCTAACTCGGATAATTGCAAAGTGGCAAACAAACTGTAGTAGATGGGCTTCCAGAAGCTGAGAAATTATAAGAATCACAACTGACAATTGAAGGATTGATCGACAATAAAGAATCTACTTATAGGGTCCGCATACTTTCCTCATTTTTTTACTGGTCAAGAAACACAAACTAACCAATCATTGCCAATATAAGAAGGAAAGAAGCAAACACCGAGTGGGAATAGATTCTCAAACGTAATAACCGAGCTGAGGAATCCGAGGAAAAAGATAACATGTTGAAAAAGACACAAAACGAACTAAAAAGGAAGATAGAAAAAGGTGAAATAGAGAAACACCCATCTCAAGCAAGGAATCGCCTTTGAATTCCTCAAACTCAACACCTAATCCACCAAAAGCTTCAACAGAAAAATGGAAAGAAAAACCCATAGAAGTACTCCGAAACTCAAAAAGCCGAGAAAGGCACTGTAATTAAACCAAAATCATACCCACCTTAAGAAAAATCAATTAAAATTTTACTCCCAAGGAAAATTTTAAATATCTTACCGACAAAAGTTCCCGATTTTGAACATTTATAATTTTGATTTTACCAAGAAAATTCCATGGTTAGCTAAAATCTCATATATATATATATAAATATATATATATATATATATATAGCAACCACAGTATGTTGTTTCTCCACTAGCATAGTCACATGTAAAATTCTCCTAAGAATCGCTAAAAAGAAAAGAGAATAAAATTACAGAGAAAAGGGGTCACGGAAATATATACTTCTCGTCTTGGACAGCGAGATTGAGGAGAGCGAGAAGAGCGGACTCGTGGGACTCGTTGGAGCCATGGACTCGGAGCATGTAAACCAGCGGCTTTACAGCTTCAGAAAGCTGCCGCCGACACCTCTGCGAAGTTTTGGTGAGGCGCCGGATTTCCCTGGTGGCTTCCAGCTTCTCATCCACGTCCTCCGATCGGATGAGGCGGAGCGCTCGTTGTATGGCGGCGTCGGGAGAGGTAAAGGACGATGGGGGGGCTTGGGAAGAAGAAGTGTCCATTAAAAATTTAGCAAAAAGAAAAGGAAACGTAAAAAGAAAAAAAGGACAGTGCAAGGAAGGGTTGAAGTACAAGTGGACAGAGATACAGAAGGAAAGGGGTGCTATGACTATGAGGGAAGAAGGGTTGCGTGAGAGGTGGCGTTAAGCAACTTTATGGAAGAACAAGTTCAGAGGAGCTTCTCCTTTTCTTATTTTCTTTGCGTTTCACTTTTGTTTTGTTGCTTCATTGCATCATGTTTTATTAATTATTATTAGTCGATTAGGATTCTTAGTATTAGATCAGATTTTTCAACCTGACACTTGAAAATTGAGAGCAGGAGGTGGTTTCGTTTGGTTGGGTCAGTCATTCTTCCTACCGCTGTCCGCTTGTCTTTTCATTTTAATTTTCTGAATTGATATATAACTCCTTTTGAGTCACACGATCATCTCGTGTTAAGGGAGACAATTATTTTTAGTTATCCAAGAAATATTAATGAAAAATTTTAATTATAAGGAGACATCTTTAAGTAATTTATTTGAAGACTAATTCATGTTTAAGTTAGATAGATCCCGTATAAAAGATAAAACTCTGATCTCAAATTTTAAACGACTGCATATATGAAGACAATTCAAATTTATAATCTCATTTAAGCTAAAAGAGTCCCTTACCAACTTATATCACTGTCACTCTCCAAAGGAGACAATTTATCATGGGAAAATGTGAGTGTCATATGACATCCTCAACTCCCTCGTGTTCTTCATGTGCTTAGAGTCTTTGGTGATTCTTCCCATTCTAATTTAAGTTACGAACGAAATTAAGGATATAGGTAATAAATTATTTCTATAAAATTGATGGTTATTGTCATTTTAAATTCTTTTTCTATGATTTGATTTAAGATCAGACCACGCATGACAACTTATTTTTCTATATGATAACTATGAAAAAAACTATATTATGAAGAGGAGAATGTCAAGATTTGTCGGTTTTCTTTGTGAACCACCAAAAAAAAAAAACAAAGTCAATAGGAAACATTCTCTATGAAGACGTTTGATATCTTCATTGGATTGAAGCTCTTTTGTCTTTTGATAATCATATAATTTCACGCCATCTTAAATATAAAGAACTTTTATAATATAAACAAAATAGTCGGAATAAATAAGATAGAGGTGAACTCAGTGTCTAACTCTCTCAATTATTTAGAAAATATAAAAATTGATTAAAAGCCATCGAATTTTTTTTAAAAAAATCAAATACAGGAGAGCTAAATATAAACAAAATGAAACTCTGTGGCTCAATATTCTTAAAACCTATTAAATAAATTATAAGAAACTAAAAACTGACTAAATGCCAAAACGTGCTCAACGATAAAGTAATGAAAAGTTAAAAGACTATCATGACTTATCTAAACCATAACATAAATTCCTTAACCCATTACACTTGAGATAATCATGAGGACCATGAACAAAAGCAGAGCAACAAAAACTGGGCTCAATCCATCCAGCACGCATCTGCCAATAACCGGTCCACAACTTGAAGGCCCTTGCCAATTGCCATGGACTTGAGCATAGATATCATCGACAAGAAGTGGGCGTGATGATTCAATTGGCAAGGAGGCTGGTTGGTCCAGAAAGGACTCCCTTTCACACCCCAATATGATGTATGTCCCCTTCTAGTCTTCTACGGTAAAATATATAAATGAATTCCTAAGGTTGTTACGAAATTTTAGATTTTATAACTTTAACTCAATATAAAATTTCGTTCCAGAATAATAAGCTTCTTAATATTTTCTTAACTATATGAAGAAGTTTTTATCTCTATCGCATAATATTGAAATAATAAATTTCATTTATAAGAATTAGTCTGAAAACATGTGTTAAAATTCTTATTTGAAAACTTTTAAAAATATTCAAGATAAATTCTTTTCATTTAGCTATATTCCTCATAATAGCTTATTATTTGATTTTGTTAAAATTTTATTATGGGTGGCTTATATATTAATTTCATATATTCATTAAGGCATTTAAAATTAAAATGAATCTTCTATTAAATCGACATAAACCCAATATATACATAAATAAACTACGTCAAAAAGATGATCCGTCTTATGTAATCAAAGATATACCAACAAAAATAAAAGATAATGAAAATACAAGACTAATAGAAAACTTAAAATAATAAAACATTAATCATGATAGGCAAATTTTGCATAAAGTATGTCATAATGTCCGATCCTTTTTTTTGTATTTTTACAAATAGGCTATTAAAAGAGCAATTTTACCGGTTACTCTAAAACTTACCCTCTATAATTAAATTTTGTATATAAATAAAAATATTCAATATATAAGCCATAAATTCCATGTGAACAGTCATTCACTCCAATAAAAAGAAATAATTTGTTTTGTATCTCTTTCAATTGAATTAGTTTTTCTTCATAATTTCTTTTATTCGAAATTCCTAAAACAATTATAGAATATGGTTCAATCACTTTAACAAAGAATATTATTATAAATTATGCAAACACTATACGTCTCAACAAAATTTGATTATATATATATATATATAATTATTAGAATGGTTAGGAACTAAATAGTATAATATTTATTTGTAAGAAATATGGCCTAATGTTGTGGCCCAGATTTTCAATAAGTTTATATTAAACATAGTTTAATGCTTTCTTAGTTTAATAATACGTTAAATCTTAACTGTTAATTTAGTACTTAACGGACATACAAGATTTAATGTTAGTAAAGAAGTGTATATAAATTAGTCCTCTCTCTATTCTAATTAAGTACGGACAAAACACAAATACAAAAAGAGTAGGTAGTTGTGCATTAAGCTATCCATCAAGCTATTATACAGAAAGAGGGTCAAGAGAGAAAAACTAGTTGGTAATTGGTTTGAGCTGGGACTTTCACCAGCTAGGTATTGTCCTCTTGGGGACGTGCGGGAGTCGAATCTGTGACCGCATGATTTTGTTGGGTGCAAGACCCACGCCTCTTACCACTGAGCTACGTAGCCCAATGGTAAGAGGCGTAGGTGTTGCACCCAACAAAACTCTGTGGTCACAGGTTCGACTTCCTCACACCCCCAAGAGAGGATAGGGTTCACTAAAAGATCTGGCGACCAAAGGAGACAATACCTGACCAGTGAGGGTCTCGGCCCAATCTAATGCTCTTTATTTCCTAACCATTCTAATAATTATTTGTTGCATTTATTATATTATGAGTAGTAATACTATAAAACTTATTAACGTCATCGGTATCTGATCGGCTTGAAGTGTAGATCTTGGTTCATTGGCTTATATTCTTGAAGAAGGGGAATGATGAAAATATGTGCAAAAATATATACAAATTTTATCCTCTTAATATTCTATTTCTTTACTACTACTCAATTTATTCCTCATTGTTATCTAAAAATTACCAGTATTTTTTAAGAGATGTAATGTACACATTTGTAAATGATAGACACTTCAATGTCAATAGATTTGTGTGGTTGTATAAATTAGAAATTTAACTAATTCAGGTAACCACCTTAACCTTTTATATGATCAATTTAAAAGTAGAAACATATGGTCATAATATAAAAAATAGGACCTTTGTGTAGTTTAATAGGGGCAAAAAAAGATAATAATGATAAATTATCAATTTAAGTAATACATAAAGATATTTAGTGAATGTTTCTTAAGTATGACACGAATTTTTAAAAATTCGTCCCTTCTTAATCTTAGCTTCGATCTTCTTTTCAATTCAATTTTAGAGTAGTGACTCAAACGAGGTGAATGAGTTGTTGAAATTATCAAAATTAGTTCTAGAGTAGTCACTCAAACTAGGTGAATGAGTTGTTGAAATTATCAAAATTAGTCCTAACTCTTATAGTAGTTGTAAAATTAAATTATATTGAATTCTAAGAAAACTGAAAATTGCTTTTAAAATTTTAATTGATAAAATAAAACAAAAGGTTATGATTGATTAACGAATGAACTAAAATTAGTAAAAAATCAAAATAAATCTAACTAAATATAAATTGAGAAATTCAATTTTACTTTAATTCAAAGGGAGAATATCATCTAATTGTAACTTTAATTATTGGTATAAAAAATAAATTTCACAACTCAATTATTATAAAACCTATTATGATATCTATAACAAGTATCCATTTTTCTTAAGTTAATTAATTTAAACTGAAAACTCAAATCAAAACTTACTATTAATTAATTAGATATAATATCATTCCATATCAATTAGGCGATAACAATAAGCTTAATGAAAATGACTAAATTCTAAATTAAATAATTGAGATATTACAACTATTTAATTTAATTTTTTTACTTTTTAAGTTAAATATGTAAATATAAATAATAAATAACTGGATTCATGCCAAATTAATTTGTAAGATAAATCAATATTAATTACTTATATAATAAAAGAATAAGAAACAAAAAATATTTAAATTAAAATAAATCTAAGTTTAGACCAAACCTCTTAAAGCTAAATTAGACTTTTTATTCTTTAAATCAGAAAATTTGAATTTAGCCACATGTATCTATAGTTTTACATTAAAAATAGATAAAAAAGAAGATAAAACAAAAGAAAGATGAAAGAGAATAATGGAGGATGTGAATGTGAATGTAACGTTCTCCTCTTATTTTCCTACCCAAAAACTAATTCTTTCAATATTTTAAAGATTATCTTTCAAACAAATCAAAATCTAAGAATAAGTCTCTTAATTGAAATTAACTTCTTGAAGTGAATGGTTGATAAACTTCTTAGAGTTAATTATGCGTGATTTCACCTTGTTTGCTTTATATTTTTTTCAAAATTCACGACTTTGAAAAATAATGTTTAAATTAGATATTTTAGATTAAATTTAATCTAATTTTTATTTTTAAAAATAAAATAAATATTAATTTTACTAATTAAATACTAAGTAATGCCCCCCTTTTTATTTTTAAATACACGAAACTGAACATAACTATACCCCTCGTCCCTTTCATATCCAATCTCAGCCATGTAAATCCAAAAAGAGACAATTTCTCATCTCTTGTAATTCTCTTTTGACACAATTTGCCCATTAATATGCCAATGCCACGCCTCTCCGCTCGATAACCCTTCAACTTCAAATATAAATCTGCATTTAAATTTTCTTACTCATAACGCCATCAAGATATAAAAAAGATAAATTGATAAAGGTACGTACTTGATCTAATCAGATATTCTTCTGGTATATCTTAGATTAATTAGTTATTTTAAACCTTAAGACTTCAAAGTGCAACCAACGTGCTTGCTGATCTGCACGTTCCCTAAAAAACATACCAAGTAGTTAGTTTTTTTGACTCAATAAGCAGTCAACTACATTAATATCTCACTAATATATATAGATAAGAGAGGGAAAAAAAACACTCACACTTGTCTTGATAAGCATTACCAACAAACTCTTGTTTACTTGGGGATATTTAACTGCAACATCCTTATCTACAATTCTCTTTAACGAACAATGGCTGCAAATTCTCATGGGATTGAAGTGGGAGAAATTTCAAAGATGGAAGAAGGCACTGCTACTACTATGATCAGCGGCAAAGACGATGCCAGTTTTGGGTTTTGTTCATCCCCTACTGTCGTGTCTCTCACACAAATGGTCATTTTCCCTGTGAAACCAACCTATACATACTACTATTTCAGCACTCTGCTTTTTTCTTTCTTAACTTTTTGGTGCTTCTCTGTATGTATAGACATAGTTTCAGGCCTTCACTGCAGATCATAGAGGCTTTTCCAATCTAGATATAGATTAGGGTTTTGGTTCCGGTATAAGGCATAATATATAACTATTATAGTAGACCTTTCGTGAAAATATTTCTGATCCATCTGATTCCTGAGTTAATTAGAATGTGACTTAAAAGACGATTGGTTGTAAGATTACGATAAGTAATATATATGTATGTTCATATCTGCTGGAACCATTATGTATTTAATGAATCGTTCCTCCTACATTCGCACGTGCTGCAATTATTTTTACATATATATGTCTCCTTTTGTCATTTCAGATATTTGCCGAGTTTATTGGTACATACTTTCTGATTTTCGCTGGTTGTGGATCGGTTGCTGTGAACAAGATCTATGGATCAGTCACCTTTCCAGGTATATGCGTGACATGGGGTCTCACCGTAATGGTCCTAGTTTATACTCTCGGTCACGTTTCCGGTGCGCATTTTAATCCTGCCGTAACCTTCAGCAGTGCAGTTTTTGGCAGATTTCCATGGTGGCAGGTGATTCATCTTTCTGATTATAACATTTTCATTTTATCAACAAAGCTAGTTTTGGTGTCCCTAAGTAAGAATTATGTAGATTAAGGTATGTAATAGTCACAACCAGGGTTGCAACTTACAGGCATTAAGTGAAAGTTGAATAGTTCTATAATAAAATTTGAAAACCTACAAAACAAGTTTGAACAGTGAATTTGTAAGTGGATTCTGAAGTGCCCATAGTCATCATTATTATATAAAGTAGTTATATTTTGTGTAATGCTAGGATACTTATAAATTATTAGAATATAATCTTATGAAAATGCAGGTTCCATATTACATTGGAGCTCAGTTACTAGGATCAATACTTGCAAGCGGGACACTGGCACTGGTGCTTGACATAACTCCTGAATCTTACTTTGGAACCGTACCAGTTGGACCTAATGGCCGCTCCTTAGTCTTAGAAATTCTCATCTCCTTCATCTTGATGTTCGTCAATTTCTCCGTCTCCACTGATCATAGAGCAGTAAGTCATTCTAAATCCATTATTGCCATTGGAAATTTGATCTCTGTCTTACATTGTTTTTTTTCATTTCCACGCAAGATTTCCATTCCTAATTAGATTACAATGCATGTTTATTAAGAAATAAAAAAGGCCCTTTTAAGGTTAAATACTTCTAATGACATTGGTGATCTAGGTGTTTAAGGATATCTTCTAATGACAAAAGAAGGCGTAGGTGTTTATGTAGATACGAACTATTGATCTTATTAAGCTAAACGCTGCTCAGTATGGCATACTTTCGTTGATTCTTCTTTTCTCCAATTGCAGAATGGTGACCTAGGTGGGATTGCCGTTGGTATGATAATACTCGTAAATGTCTTGGTGGCCGGGTACTGTCTTCCATTATTTTCCATAATTATCATTTGTACATTGATCAATTTCTTACATTAATATGCCACATAAAAACAAAAGAATTGGTTCTTATATGATCCGGTTGAAATTAACGTTAATATTTGTGTGTTAAAAGGGTACATTCCATCAATTGAAGGAAAGTAACTACTTACTAATATTTTGTTGTTGCAGGCCGGTTTCAGGAGCCTCCATGAACCCTGCAAGGAGTATTGGTCCAGCAATTGTGAAGAAAGTATTCAAAGGACTATGGGTGTATATAATAGGTCCTATTATTGGAACCGTAGCGGGAGGATTCGCTTATAACCTTTTAAGGCCCACGGACAAGACATTCGAGGAGTTAACCAGAAATCCCATACTCAAGAAACCTTCTACGGTGTAAAAGTTGATTTTTCTTTCCGGAGTAGATAGATAATATTACCAAATAGCTTGTTAGGATTTTAGTCTAAATTCGCATTGATTCCAAATTCTTTTTCATTTTGGGTCCTTACGATATTTCAAAATGTTTATTAAAAATTAGATGATCGTAGGAACAAATTTTTATTCCTTTTGCTTACTGCGTTTTGCAGTTATTGGCAATTTGCATGCCTTCTCGTTAGCGATGTAGCAGAGTTCCATCACTCTTTTCCACACCTGTCAGATGATCCAGAGTTTCACTGCTAACTTTGCTTAAGTAGCATATGTGAACCAAGTTTATAGAGTGTAAGTGGTCAATAAAGAACCAAGGTATAAAGAGGATTTTCTGATGTATATAACTGTAAACAAGGTTTGAATTTATACAAGTATTTGTGAAGAGGAATCCCTAAACTAAAGGAAGCGTAATCAGATACAATCAAATACAAAAGGAAAGGAAATATTTACAGAATAATTATTGCCTAAAGAATAGGTCTTTACGAGATTGCCTTATCACCTCCCCGCAAACTAATGGGGGGAACCACCTTTAGTTTGAACTTCAGCTCAAGAAACCGATTTTTGGACAATGGCTTGGTGAGTAAATCAGCAAGCTGGTCTGTCGTAGCAATATAAGACACCTGCAGCTGCTTCTTTCGAACAAGATCACGAACAAAATGAAAGTCAAGTTCAAGATGTTTAGATCGTGAGTGGAAAACAGGATTGGCTGCTAAATATGTAGCAGAGATGTTGTCACACCAGATTTTAGGAGTGGCAGATATGTTCTGTTTTAATTCAGTGAGAAGACCTTTCAGCCAATATAATTCAGACGCAGCAGTCGCAAGTGCACGGTACTCTGAATCAGTGCTGGAGCGGGCAACAGTATTTTGCTTTTTCGAACACCAAGAAATTAAACTGTTGCCATGAAAAACTGCATAAGCACTCGTACTCTTGCGATCAATCTGATCTCCACCCCAATCAGCATCACTATAAGCCACTAAATTAGTTGTAGAAGATGGGCGAAGGAGTAAACCATGAGAAGCAGTGCCACATAAATAGCGCAGAATGCGTTTGACCCCTTGCCAGTGAGAGACGGATGGTGAGTGCATAAACTGTGACATTTTGTTAACTGCCATTGTAATATCTGGGCGGGTTAAAGCAAGATACTGTAACATGCCCACAAGGTGACGATACAGCGTTGGGTCTTCAAAACTATTACCACAGTGTTGGGTTAAAGACAGCTGCGGTGTAGCCGGCGTAGGAACAGAAGTGGCATCATGCATATTAGCTCGTCGCAGAAGTTCCTGGATATAGTTGGTTTGAGACAGATGGAGACCATCACCTGTAAATTTAACTTCCACGCCCAAGAAGTAATGAAGAAGCCCAAGGTCTTTCAGCGCAATTTTAGTTCCAAGTGCACGAATCAAATGCTGAAGGAGAGATGTACTAGATCCTGTTATTATCAAATCATCAACGTAAACCAGACAGTAAACAAGATCAGTACCATGTGAATACACAAATAATGACGAATCCGCCTTAGAATTACAGAACCCAACGTCTTGCAATGCCTTAGAGAGGCAAAAATACCAAGCACGAGGTGCTTGCTTGAGGCCATATAATGATTTCTTCAAGGCACAGACAAAATCAGATTTAGATGAATTAATAAACCCTTGTGGTTGTTCCATAAAAACAGGTTCTTCAAGAACACCGTGAAGGAAGGCGTTGGACACATCAAGTTGGCGAATAGTCCAGTGATTATTAAGCGCAATAGATAAAACCAAGCGAACAGTAGCAGGCTTAATTACTGGACTAAACGTCTCAACAAAGTCAAGACCAGGGCGTTGATGAAAGCCCTTTGCAACCAAACGTGCTTTATAGCGATCAACCGTGCCATCAGCGTTTGTCTTAATTCTGAAAACCCATTTGCAGCCGATAATGTTCGTAGCTTTAGATCGAGGAACTAAGTCCCAAGTACCATTTGATAATAAGGCATCAATCTCAGCGGACATAGCCTCTCGCCAGACTAAATATTTTGCGGCCTCAGAGTATGATGATGGCGCATAAGAAGGAACGACAGTCTGAAATAATCGAGGCTTTAAACTACCTGTTTTCGACCGAGTTACCATAGGATGTAAAGTATTACGGTTCACAGTTTGAGAGGTGGAACTCGGTGGCGGAGGAGGCAGTAGAGGTAGCGGAGCAGTAGGTGTAAGGGATTGTGATGTTGCATCATGTAATGGTGAAGGCGGTGCTGCTTGTGGCAGAATAGAGGGTAAAATAGGCGGCTGTGAACGAGGTTCAGGAGGTAAGATCGTTTGTGGAGAAGTTGTTGATGGTATGTGAGTATGAAGTGGAGCGAATAAAGGAACAACAGGTGGAGAACCAAGGACTGAGGAGCTACCATCACTTTGCTTGAACGGAAAATCCTGTTCATCAAACAAAACATGGCGTGAATAAAAAATTTTATTAGTTGAAAGAGAAAGACACTTATAACCTTTATGCAGGAGACTGTAACCAAGGAAAACACACTTTGTAGAACGAGGTTCTAATTTATTAGAAGTGTATGGCTTGAGCCACGGATAACACGCACAACCAAAAATTTTTAGAAAATTATAATCAGGCTGCCGACCAAATAATTTTTGATATGGAGAGATATGGTTAAGGGTAGGAGTGGGCAAGCGATTAATAGTGTAAACGGCGGTAGCAAAAGCATGATCCCAATACTTAGGTGGCGTAGAAGCATGAAACAAATTTGCCCTACCAGTTTCAGTGATATGTCTATGTTTTCTCTCCGCACATCCATTTTGTTCAGGTGTGTGTGGGCAAGAGCTACGCTGAATAATGCCATGTTTTGTAAGATAAGGTTTTAGTGCTTGGAACTCCCCTCCCCAATCTGATTGGAACATTTTAATAGACTTAGCAAAGTATTTTTCAACAATTTTTCGGAATTGATCAAAACAAGAATGAACATCAGATTTATTTCGCAGGAAATAAATCCATGAGTATTTGGTATAATGGTCATAGAAAAGGACATAATATCGGCAGCCATCAGAAGTTGTAATCGGAGCAGGGCCCCATAAGTCTGAACAGACAAGTTCCAATGGTTCTTTAGCAACAAAACTGGAGTTAAGAAATGGTAACTTATGTGTCTTGCTTACACAACAGGTTTCACATAATGAATTACTTAATGTATCAGAACAAGACAATTTATTGGATAACAAAACTTTGGAAACAGTTTTAGAACAGGCGTGACCAAGCCTAGCATGCCAAGTAGACAAAGAAACTAAATTGCAAGAAGGAGACACAGATGCAGAAGCCAACATATAGAGCCCATCTTTAACACGCCCCCTGTGAAGTATCTGCTTCGACCGAAGGTCCTTGATAATAAAGAAATGAGGAAAGAATTCGAGTGAGACACCATTAGAGAGAGCAAATTGGCGAACAGAAATAAGATTAGCACTTGCATTGGGAACATGTAAAATATCACGAAGAGAAAAACAATTAGAATCAAGAGATAGGGAGGCAGAACCAGTATGAGAGATTGGGAGTGTTTTACCATTTGTGAGAGTGACTTCGTCAGTTCCAGAATATTCGGAATGAAGAGCAAGATTATCCAGTTCTGATGTCAAGTGATGGGTCGCTCCACTGTCCACGATCCAGGACTGAGAGGTAGCAGTAGGTGAAGATGTGTGATGGCTGACAGGTTTGGTATTGTCTCTATTATACCTTGGACTTGGACACACATTGGCCAGATGGCCTTGGCCGCCACAATTGTAACAGACTGGAGAAGACTTTGTGTAGGTAGAAGTGCTAGAGCCACGACCAGTATTACTGGAAAAACCACCACGGCGTCCACCATGCCCTCTTCCTCGAAAGGAACCACCACGATAACCGGAAGCATTAAAATGTGCGATTGCAGGCACAATTGGTTCAGTAGACTGCAATTGAAGTTCTTCAGACAATAATAATCCCAATAAATCATCATAAGAAATAGATGCCAGACGGGCTTCAATATTACGGGTAAAAGGACGATAATCAGGTCCTAATCCACGAAGAATGTGATCAACTAGATCATCCTCAGAAATCGCAGCATCAAGAGAAAGCAACTGATCATAGATTTGTTTGGCACGACTCATATAGACTGGGATTGAGTCAGTACCTTTAGAGAGAGTATAGAGAGAGGATTTGAGAGTGCGAATCTGAGCTTTAGAGCCAGAAGCATACTGAGATTTTAAACGAGACCAAGCATCATGGGCAGTTTTAACACCAACCACCTGAGATAAAACAGATTCAGACAGAGAACTCAAGATCCAACCAAGCACGGTCTGGTCTTTCAAAAACCAAGCAGAATATGCGGGATTAGGAGCATCGTTAATCACCGCAGGAGGAACAACAGCAGATCCATCAATGTGATGAATGAGCTGTTGACCATGAAGAAGAGGAAGAAGTTGGGTTTTCCAGAGTAAGTAATTTGTGGAAGTGAGTTTCACAGTTACATGATTGTGAATCGAAGGAAGAGACGCTGGAATTGCAGAGGAAGAAGCCATCGGGTGAATTAAAAAAGTTGAGGGCTCTGATACCATAAAGAACCAAGGTATAAAGAGGATTTTCTTATGTATATCACTGTAAACAAGGTTTGAATTTATACAAGTATTTGTGAAGAGAAATCCCTAAACTAAAGGAAGCGTAATCAGATACA
>JANJEY010000002.1:35835413-35858511 GCA_024703695.1 Erythroxylum cataractarum | reverse complement strand
CTATTACTCTTCCGCCAGTCTCTAATATTTCGAATCCTTCTCCTATCTAGTCATTTTACCGTCCCTTTTCACTAGTTTCGGTGCGCCTATCGCTTCCTCTCTTTTTTTTTTTTAATACTTCAAATCAACTTTCTCCTCCAGTCTTTTGAGCTGTTGTTTGCTCCACAAACAGAAATCATCCCTTGCCCGCCTTACTTGCTTCTATTTTGTCAAGTCTAGCGTCGCTTAGGCATCCCGAACTAGATTTGCATGTTGAGGGAAAATCCCTTAGTTAACCTTGTGGTCATCTTTTGTTTTTACGGGGACGATAACGGCTTGTAGTTGAAGAAATCGACAGGGGAGGTCGACCAATAACTAAGAAAGTGGAAACGTCGGTCCACACGCCTTCCCAAGAGAAGGGAACACTCCACGCGCATCAAAGGCTTACTCCCCCCTTTTTTATGCCCTCGTGTTCTGATCTTGTGTTTCTATGGTATGTTCTCCATCGTGTTATTATTTTCCCCATTTTTCTTGTTGTTTTCCAGGTTGTACTTACTTTATGCTTTGTTCATTGATATTTGAACTGTTTTAAATTTCGTGTTTCTGGGGTCTTTGTTTTGTCATTCGACTCTCTTCCCTTTTGCTTCCTAGTGTCAGAACTTAAAGATTGCAGTTGATTCTGTTCATATCCATGTCATCCGTGATTGTTACTTGCTTGAAGTCATACTTCTGTTTATGTTGGTATAAAATAAGCCCTCGGTTACTTAACCTAGTATTGGTTTTGAAATCAAGCTGTTAAGCTAACAGGGAATAAGTAAAATGATTAAAAGAGACTTAGTATTGGTTTTGAAATCAATTTAGTTATCATTTAAGGCTCATATTTATTACTTTTTTAATTGTGGAATGCTACTGTGTGGGATTGTATTTGTCAATTACTTAAAATTAATTGTTGCATACCTGAAGATAAAACGACCACGTTCATACAATTCCCTAATTTCTATATTTTGTGCATGCATGCTAATATATTATTAACCTTTTTATGTTATTATTTTGTATTTTGGTTGAATAAGAATGAAAAAATTTCCCTTTTAAGAGCTTAACAATTTTTGGCTCTAAAACTAGTTGATGATGATGGAGAACTTGGAGCAACCTGTGCAAGCAAGTCAAGTCAATGGTGACATTATCACAAACATGAGACAAGCACCAAAACGTTTTGTGAAAAACCAAATTCCTGATTCAATTCTCAATGATCCATCCTTAAATTCTGTCATCTCGCTGCTGCCTTCTAACTATAATTTCGAGATACACAAGTGTGTGTGGCGCATTCGCTCTACTGGGGCAAAACGTGTGGCTTTACAACTTCCTGAGGGACTACTCATGTATTCCCTTATCCTTTCAGACATATTCACTGCCTTTGCTGATGTTGCCCATTGCTTCATCCTTGGTGACGTAACCTATGGTGCTTGTTGTGTGGATGACATCTCTGCCTTGGCGCTGGGTGCTGATCTTTTGATTCATTATGGCCATAGCTGCTTGGTTCCTATTGATGTTACTAAAATTCCATGTCTTTATGTTTTCGTGGATATCAGAATTGATGTTGGCTGCCTAATTAACACAATCAAACTAAATTTGAGTGACAACAATATTATCCTTGCTGGGACAATTCAGTTCGCATCTGCTATTAGAGAAGCAAAGCCTGAATTGGAGAAACTTGGGCTGAGGGTTTTGATTCCTCAGTCAAAACCATTATCTGCAGGAGAGGTGTTAGGTTGTACAGCGCCTAAAATTTCTCCTAGTACGATGGCTGATTTTGGTTCTAATGAGACTGTCCTTGTATTTGTGGCTGATGGGAGATTTCACTTGGAGGCCTTTATGATAGCTAATCCGAGTATTAGGGCGTTTAGGTATGATCCATATCTGGGAAAATTGTTTTTGGAAGAATATGGTCATAGAGAAATGAAGGATACTAGGAAGGGGGTAATAGAGTGTGCAAGGAAGGCAAAGAATTGGGGTATCATCTTAGGGACGTTAGGTCGGCAAGGCAATCCGAGGATTTTAGAGAGATTGGAGAAGAAAATGAGAGAAAAGGGACTTGATTATGTGGTTGTCCTGATGTCTGAAATTAGTCCTGTCAAGATTGCTCTGTTTGAGGAATCTGTGGATGCCTGGATTCAGATTGCATGCCCTAGACTCTCTATTGATTGGGGGAATGCATTTGGAAAACCTCTTTTAACTCCATTTGAGGCTGACATTGCTTTCGGAGATTTACTAGGCTGGTGGGAGAAGAGTTTGATTTGTAGTGAAAATTCATGTTATGATTGTGGCGATGGAAATGCAAAACGGATGCAAGAAGCTTCTTCTGGAGATTATCCAATGGATTATTATGCCCAAGATGGTGGAGAATGGAACTCTTCATATGTAAAGAAAGTTAATCGTGTAACTAAAAAAAATCTGTATCTTCAGTCGGTATGATTTTTTTTACAATTATTGTTTGTCTTTCATAATATGTGATGAATAATTTGAACAATGATGATAATTAGTTAATAGCTTGAGACATTCACTTGTGAAATTGTATATGTGAATGTACGGCCCATAGTTGGCATTGATAGCTATAGTAACACTTTATACACTACAGTTGTACGCATGGAGACACTTTATAGTCACACATTTCCGCAGCTGTGATCAACAAGCCGCGGCTTAGTTGTTGGTTTACTATGAGGTATTTTCCACTTAGTAATAATTCTTTTTCAGTAAGGATTCGAATTAAAACAATAATTTTGGCTGCTCAAAAATTATTAATTACTGCAAACTGCTGGTTAGTTCCGGAAAGAAATACGGTTTTTCCTTCTAGATATTAATTTTCTATCGGAAGTTACGATTTTTGGAATTTCCGACTATATGCTTTCAAGTAGGAAGCATTTTGGTTTCTGTCAGGCTTTATTCTTCTGCAGTTCTACATCTACTAGTCAAGCCATTCTTAAGGAGCCTCGGGTATTCTGGTCGGATTAACGAAGAAATACCCTCTACATCTACGGATAAACTATGTTTTTCCTGATTGCAGCTCTGATAACGTTGATATCATAATAGTAGAGCCTTGGTAGCTTCAACTCGAGTTGCAATTTTCGTTGATTCTTATGTTCATGTTCAGCTCAACATAAGTTGGTTCCTCAACCAATTTTTGCACATTTGATGTGGTGGCCTCGTAATATTAGTCTTACATTCAGTTCACGCTTTTGGTTGGAATGAGTCAAAAATTTAAAATTTATCTTTGTTCCGGAACTGAATTGAGAATTTGTCATGTCATATTACATGCCTGTTTATCCTTTCTGTTAATTTTATTTTCCATGAAAATCCCTTTTTCTTGTCTAGTTTGTGATCCAGTACTGGGTGATGAAGAAAAGCTTCATACACCATTACAGCTAGTGTTACACACTCACACTAACACTAGGGGAAAAAAAACAAGAAGAGAGAGGCGAGGGGAAGTAGAATTTGGGAAAGACAAGGCGTTATACTATTTCTCCCATTTGATAAAGTAAGCACACACAAGAGGGAGGTGAATTGTTTGTTACTTAAAAATTTTAAATTACTATCGATTCGCGTAAATGATAAGAGTTTACTAAATTTTAACAGAAAATTATGTAAAAAGAAGGAGCTTGTTAAAAAATGAAAGACGCCTACTAATGCTTAAGAAAACAAAAGGAGTGTTAAAAAATGAAAGGAGCCTGTCAATATTAAAAAAAATGAAAGGAACCTATTAATTTTAAAAACGAAAAATAGGGATCATGTAGGATGCTGGGGAGAGATACTCCCACTTCTCACAACAAACTAGCCATGCTTCTTCTTTTACTTCCTGCTACCATTAACCTTCTTCATCTTCATCCTTCACCATAACATTGCTTCCTGTCCTTCTTTGGCATTATTCTTGATCATCTCTTCTTCTGCAATTTCTCCTACTAGATGACTCTTGAATCCCAACCATCAACCTAAGGCCACAATTGACTTTCCACTAAATTTACCTTTCCCGCCTTGCTTTCTTTCCTTTTTAAGCCAAATTTTTTTCTGACACTTTCCTTCCTAAAGCTAAACCAAACCTCTTTTATGAAACTTCTTCACAATGTCCAACACTTCAATACCTTCCGCTTCAAATTTTCCAATTCTAACCTCCTCCATTCCCAAACCCTCATCCACAATTCCAACAATTCCAGCAACTTCATCTCCAATGATTGTTTCCAGATCCTGGAAGCAAGTTGTAGGAGAAGAATCCCCTTCAACATTGTCTTAATCACCTCCTAAGGATATGGATGGAAGGCTAGTAGTTTTCCTCAACATTGAAGTCCTCAAGGAGGGAGCTCGGGCTTGGGGATCAACTATGGTTGGTTTCTTCTTTGGAAAAAGGTCACCATTCCCTCTAGTCTCCTAGTGGGCAAACAAGCAATGGAAGTCGAGAGGCTTGACAGTTCTTCTTTCTGAAGAGAACTTGATCCTCTTCACTTTTAGCTCCATTGCAGATAACCAGAAAATTATGGAGGAAGGACCTTGACACATCAGAAGTCACCCAATTTTCCTACAAACTTGGCAGCTATACTTGAACCTTGAAACTCTTAAAGTCTAAAGTGTCTCACTCTGGATTAACTTCCACAATATCCCACTTAAATATTAGACAACCTAAGGGCTTGGAGCTCTAGCCATCTACATTGGAAGGCCGTTGTGTATGGATGAACACACAACTAAGAAGAAGCAAGTAAGTTATGCTTGGATTTGCATCAGTGTGAACATTACCCAGGAACTCTTTGAATAAATTCCAATTATGAGATTGGGAGAGGAAGATAAGTTATGGGAAGATACAATAAAATTTTCATACCAATGGAAACCGCCTTCCACTAACCCTAACAAAATCTAGAAAGTTACGGGAAAGGTGTTTAAAATAGGAAGCTACCAAGAACTTATGGAATTACCTAAAGTAGAAGCTCTGAAACACACCATTTCCTTGACAATCAAAGCCACCATGTTGCAAAAGGAGGCTGATGTTATACTGCTTGAAAAGGAGGAAAGACAAAACAATGAGGCAATGCAAATTTTTCCATTGGCACACATATAAAAAGATAAGGAACACAATTTAGCAAGCAATGCAGAGCAGCAAGATTCACAAGCACCAGATACAACACATGGCATTGAAACTGAATTAAATAATGACCAGATCTTCCTAACCATAAATTCAGTGACTGCGCAAAGTGATGAAGGAGATTCAGAGGTGAGTAGCGTTAATCCTATCTAATTTGAAACCATAATAACTCCTAAAGGTTCTACTACTCTTAAAGAAACTGCAGTAAATAGTGAATTCCATACAGTGGAGAAAAGGAGCTAAAAGAAAGGTAAAGGGAAGTGCAACACAAGCCAAACCTTTTAACCTATGTCTATAATCGAGTGAAACAAATTGTCCCAGTAAACAATTAGCTCTAAGGGGCTTTGTTTTGAGGGAAAAGCCTATCATATTCAGATTACTAAAAACCAAGGTTAGACTTGACAATTTAGCAAAATTGAACATTTTTGGATCTCACTGGAACATGATTACCAATCACCAACATCACGTCTTAGGCAGAATTATAATATGCTACAGGGAGGATGAACTAAAGGTGGATCTATTAGACTCAACTGAACAAGCCATGCATTTGAAAATATCTTTATCACAAAAGCACATCCAGATAAACATTTCTTTCATTTATGCAAGCAACTTTCGATTCCAAACAAGAGACCTATGGAACAACTTGACTTCATTCAACAACACTATTTCTATTCCTTGGCTAATACGTGGAGATTTTAACTCGATATTATACCCCTTAAAGGCACAAGGAAATTACTTCTAAAGAATTATTCAGTCGATTTGAAAGACATGGTGGAGGAGTTAGGGGTGACAATCTTAAGTATAGCAATCATACTTTTACTTGGTCCAACAAACAAAATTTTGCTTGGCACATCAGGAAAAAGTTGGAGCACTGGTAAACAATATTTGGTTTAGGACCTTCCCAGACAACCTTACTACGTTTAAAGACCCCCTCTTCTCAGATCATGCCCCTTTATAGTGCACAACCTATTCCAAAAAGTTAGCAAGCATTATCCCTTCCAATTTAACAACTTCTTAGCGTATGTTTTAGGGTTTGTGGAGACATGTATAAGACGTGCAGTATATAGTTGTCATGGGACTAAGCAGTTCTGCCGTGTCCAAAAATTGAAAGTTATCAAACAACAAATGAAGATCCTAAATTCTTTACAAAGGCCTACCACTTCCTCAATAAAATCCTATAAACTAGAACCTCAAGACATCTAAGCAAGGCTTGTTGCTCATCCTACTGATCCGACTCTACTTGATAGAGAAAAGAATGCGTTATCAGAAAATTTGAAGGTTACACACAATCACAACCCCCTTGCAATAAAGAGCTAGAGCACATTGGTCAAATGATGGTAGCAACTGCACTATATTCTTTTTCAACTCCATTCTTGGAAGAAAAATTGCAACAAAATTTGTTTTATAACTTCCAAAAAAGGTGCTAATCCTTAGACACAACAAGATATTCAAGAGGAGGCAGTAAGGTTCTTTAAAGAACTACTAAGAACCTTAACTCTTCAAATGCTATGTTAGATAAACTTAGATCCCTATCCCTCAAAGAAATCACATCAGCAGATGCGAAACTCCTCATAAAACCAATAGAAAGTTCAGAGATAGAAGCTACATTTTTTTGCCATGGGTGACTCCAAAGATCTTGTCCTTAATGTCTAAATGGGTACTTCTTCCAGAAGTCTTGAAGGGAGACATGTCCGTTTGTTATATAGGCAGTAAAAGAATTCTTTTCCAAGGGGTCTTACTCAAAGAGATTAACAGAACCTTTATATGTTTGATTCCCAAATGCTCCAATCCCACACATTTTGGAGAATTCAGACCTATTACATGTACTAATTTCCTCTACAAGATCATATCCAAGATACTTTCCTTAGTACTGAAAAAAATCCTAACTCTGCTAATCATTGACAATCAAGGCACTTTTATGCAAGATAAACATATAGGAGATAACATTTTAATTGTACAAGAGCTCTTAAAAGGCTACTCTAGATCAAATTACTCTCCAAATTGCATAATCAAGATTGATTTCCATAAAGCTTTTGATAGTGTGAGCTGGGATTTCCTATGGACTTTGCTGATGGCTCAAGGATTTCCAATGGTCTTTATAAAGTGGATTAAAGAGTGTATCTCAACCTCCTTCTTGTCTATTCTAATCAATGGCACTCTTACCACACTCTTTAAGGTAGCAAGGGGACTTAGGCAAGGGAACCCCCTTATCTCCTATGTTTTTATCCTTTATATAGAGACTCTTAAGTCCCTTTTTAAGTATGAAGTCCTAAAAAACCAAAAATTCATATACCATGCTAAATGTAAGAAGATCAATTTGACTAGCCTCTGTTTTATAGATGACCTACTTTTATTTTATAGGGCCTTGATGGACTCCATGCAAAGTTATATGGCAACACTAATCAAATTCAAAAACTTCTTTAGACTATAAGTCAATCCAACAAAGATTCATTTCCTCCTATCCAAAAAAGCTACTTTTTTGGGCGCTCATATATCTCAATCTACTAGAATGCTTTTTAAAGAGACACCTCTTCTGTATCTCGGACTACCAATTACTACTAAAAGACTCTCATATGTGGAATGCACCTCACTATTAGAGAAAATACAGAGAAGAGTTAGTTTGTGGGTTAACAAGTCTTTGTCATATTTTCAACTCATCAAATCGGTTTTAAACTCCCTCCATATTTACTGGAGCTTTCACATCTTCCTCTCTCAAGGTATCATCAAAACCATTAAAAGAATTCTCAAGAATTTCCTATGGAACCACCCAAATCGGGGAAAAGGTTAAGCTAAATTGAAATGGGTTGATATTTGTTTTCCTAAGGATGAAGGAGGGTTAAACATAGCTCCTATTAAAACCACAAATCAAGCCCTAATCTTGAAAAGACTATGATAGATCCTTATGGTTAAAAACTCTCTTAGGATGAAATGGCTGCACTCGTATTTCCTTAAGGAAAGATGTTTATAGAGCATTAAGGAATCAATCTCATTTACGAGCGTGTCGTAACGCTAGTCAAAATAAAATAACTAGATTATTACTACAGCAGTGGTGAGTTTAGGTCAATGCCACAAAGAGTATGTGTAAAGTTGTTGAAATAAAATTAATCGGTGTTTAGGTTTTCGAGGGTTTTAGATTTAGAAAATAAAATGAAACTAGACTAATAAAAACAAATTAAAGAAAACATATGAAAAATGATAAAAATGTGAAATTCGATAGGGACTCAGTTCTTTAGTTTAATCTCGGCCTACACCCTAATTAAGTATATTTATTTGATTTGTTGTTCTTAAACCTCTCTTAGAATCTATTAATCGTGGTTTAATAATTAACTCGAGTTTTCCTTAGGTAGTGTTTAATTAAGATACGATCAATAATTAAACCTAACCACCGAATAACTTAGGATATAATATCTAGATTTAATTAGGAAGTAGCATTATGAATTAGGAAAATCAATTAATCAATGCAACAACCATAACCTAGGTCATGTTATCCTTAATGATTACGAATCATTAATCGCTATACATGAATTTCAACATAAAAATTACGAATTATATCAAAATTCTAGCAATGGGTTTGCAAATAAACGATTCAATAAAATGCATTAAAATCATCTTTTCACAATACCCAATGGGTTGATACAAAAATAACCAAACAATAACAAAAATTTAATTATCCATACACAAAACCCAAATCAATTAACATAGAATAACACAATCAATTTCTAAAGAGAGAAAGAAATAACAAAAATATGAAATGCACTTAACTCGGGTCATCGGCGTCGATGTCACCTTTGAACTAGTGTCGAGAACTTAACCTTCCATGGGTCTCCCAAAAAGATAGAGCTTAGCCCCTATTTCCATCCCCAACTGAAAACTTCCTAAGAAAGATCCTTGCTGTCCGAAGAACAACTTCTATTCTTTTTTATGAGACAATGCCTCCAAAAACAAAGATCGCTTCTTTTCTCATGGTACCGTTCTATTCTCTCTGCCTCCCCCCTCTCTTTTCTGGTTTGTCTAACCTAACGCCGCTATCATTTGTGTTTTCATTGAACCCAAAATTTGACTGTGTTTCCATCAAGCATTTAACGCATCCTTCTAACATTTTGTCCAACGTTCTTTATGAATGTGTCGTTTTCTCCTGGTTCATGTCTCTTGACTGTCATTTTATGCTAGTTCACCAACTATCCTTGTGTCATTTTTATTTACACATGTTTTATCTGTTTTAAATAATACCATCTCCACAATTTTCATCCCCTTAACACAATGTTCAAGAATATAAATATACGTAAATGCCATGATCATGCACTGAAAATAAATTCATCAACTTTATTTCAAAAATCTACAATTCTAACAATTTTATTCACTACTTACTTGTTGAAGACTCCAAAAGCTTCAACTATCTTCAAGCCCTAACTCCATAAAAAATTATGTAAACCACTGTGAACACTAATCAACTTCTGGTTTTTCTTAAGACAGAAGAAACACTTAGAAATGGAGGAAGTAGTGAGGATATGAAAAATCAAAGTTAACTCTCAGAAGGAGTTTGATGGAAAACTTTGTGTGTGGGAACAATTTCAGAGAAGATGATAACAAGGAAAGAACTTAGGAAAAAAAACCCCTTTTTAATTCTAGAATAATTCAAACTTACTTCTGACAAATAATAAAGACAACTTTACACTTGTCACTTTTCCTAAGGTCTAATTCTAACTAAGTTTCTTTGAAACTAACTCCAATTCTATCTTTACAATCCAACTATCTCCAAATCTTCTTTTGATTTCTTTTCTCCTATTTTCTAAAATTTTTCTCCGAACTTTATTCCTAAATTCACTGAGATTCATAAATCTCACAATTCTACTAACCAATAATAAGTTCAACATAAATAAATTCTAAATTCACTAAATTTTCAAAAATTCCAATTCAATTTAATTATAATCGGAATCATTCATAAATGCATATACAATTATTTTCATGTTCAAAACCTTCACTATTTATGTCTATGTGCATGTCATATTATGCATGAACATGGAATGCATTTTCTAATCTCTCCTTAATCACTCATATTTATTATCCTAACCTTCCCGCAAGTAATGAGATGTTACACAACATGACAAATCCATTTGTAACATTATTTGTATGTCTATAGAATTCTCATTGTAATGATTGTATAAGTGATCCTTTGACTTGAGGTCACCAAAGTTAGCTTGTATAGGGATTGCTATGTTTTGATACTACTGTGATCTATTTAATCATGGGTCATTTAATCAGTAGTCATTGGATGTAGCATGAACTATATGAAGGTAGTTGAGTGATCAAGATAGGAATCATCATCCTAAAGTAACTAGGGAGAATGTTTCGTTATTCTCAACTAGTATTGATTCAGGAAATCTTTGGTCAAGATGTAATGACATTTGTAAAGACATTTTGTAAATAGTTTACAAATGTCATTAATCGAATCAACAGCTAATGGCAAAGAACTAATACAATTGGACTTAAAATAGAGTAGACATTAGTTTCATGCTCTATGTTTAATCGGAACATTATATGATGGAAGGATTGGATTATATGGAAAAATCATGCACGGAAAGGTTAGTCAAAATCAATTATTCCTAAATATTTGGGTGATTATGATGCATTACTAGACGTCAATCTTGATCTATGATTATAAATTGTTTAATTGGAGAATTAAAAATAAATTAAAAAGAAGTTTTAATTTATCTAATTCTAATTATGAATTAGAATTAGAATTTATAATCATTGCCAATATATTTGAGAACCTAATGGGTCTCACATATAGAATGAGTTGAAGAGAGCAAAGTTATTTTAATAAAATTAGACTTGATTGTAAAGTTTGAAAAACTTTAAGATTAGATATAAGATACTTAATAAATAAGAACCAATAAGAGATATAGAATCTTATTTGGGCATAATTGCTATTTAATTAGAATTATTTGTAATTCTAATTAAAATTTGATTGAAATTAAATTATAATTTTAATTAATTTACTAAAACATCCTAACTTTATTATAAATAGACTAAATTCTATGGAGTTAGTACTTCTTGCTTAACCTTCTTTGTAAAAGTTACAGAGTTCTCTCAATCAATTATGTGAATATCATTAGAGGTCAGACGCTTATGTGGCTACGATGGTTGAGACGAATTAATTTCAAAAACAGTTTGAGGGAAACAACAAGAACATGATCAATTTTCAAAATAAAATATGAATCAAGATTCCGCTTTATTATGATCTATGCGCTAATCATTTTATAGAATTAAAGAAATCTTAGTTTTCGGGAGATTAAAGGTTACAAAAGAATTTCGTGATTATTCTACTACGATCAGGATCAGATCTGAACCTGATTTCTCCATACACACACACCCCTACTTACGTGAGATTTTGATGTTAATAGAAAAGGGGACAGAGGACGCTATACCTGCATTCATATATATATACGATATTAATGAGGATTGGTTTGGCCCTGATATGAAATACGAAAATGAAATGTGATATGAAAAACGAAAATCACATGTGCTATGTTGATGGGCAGTAAGGAGTTAGTAATTACTTTGAGTCTTTGCTGTTTCAACCAACATTTTGTGCTATGCTGTTAGGCAGTAAGGAGTTAGTAATTACTTTCAGAGTCTTTGCTGTTTCAACCAACATTTTATTTATTTAGAAACGGGTGCTATACATGTCTCAACTCTTTTGTTTCAGGATTCGAGTTTGATCATATGCGACTACCTTCGTCCGAGTCTCCTAAAAGAAGTTTCCCTTGTCAGTAGAGTACCAGCTAGCACATGTAATTTGAAGCACTATATCACAATGCGTATGAACTCTCCTTCTAATTGTCACAACTACTGAATTTGAATCCACATCAGCTTTAAGCACAGCATAAAGCAAGGACAATGGCACCCACACTTCGTTATTTAAGATCTTAGATTCAAGAACACTACCACGTCAATTGATTTGAATGAAATCAACACTAACCAACCTTGAAGCGCGATAGCACAACTAAAATAGATGTAGTTAAACAAAAGTTCAATCCTTCTTTCTACCTTAATTTTACCTTTTTTTTACTAACTTTAGAGTTTGATTTGAAAGAAATAATATTAGATATTAATTTCATTTTAATTTATATATTTTGACATATTGGAAGACCAATATGAATAATCATCTTGAATCTGTAAGTATAGAAATTTTAAATCCAGCCGTGATCTTCTAAAGGTTTCAGACTTTTAGTACGCATGATGCTGAGTGGGATGGGCGATTACATTTATGTCAATCAACATACAGTAGATAATTTGTAAATTTTGTGTTTAGAAGGTTTAAATAACATAAAAGAGAACTAAAATAGAAAAAAGAATCAAGAGACTAAAAGTTTGTTTCTGTCAAATTGGATGGAACCATATGCATTGCGATCTAAATAGTACTTCTATTCTGCAGATCACAACATGAGTAAAATGATCATGACTACGATTGAGGCCTCATGCCCAGAATGCAACCAAATAAATTCAGTGAAACGGTGTGCGTAAACCAAGAGCGATATGAGCTCCTCTATTTGAAGGCTTAACAATTCAGGCAACACGTAATGCATATGCATCATCTGTTCATTCATATGAGAAATCTCGAGTGCTCATAAACTGCATATACACATATACATACATATATATATATATATATATATATGAACATAAAGAAAAGAAGTTGAAGACACTGATAAGATGAAGCATATATATATATATATATAAGGGAACTACAATCTGAAACACAAATACTTGGTCGCGTAAATCACAACCGGTTCAGTATTCCAACAGCTACCAACAGCAAAAACCAACTAGTACTTCTCTGCGCATCGCCATTAGAAAAGCCCCATTGATCGTCAGGATCTGCTGTGTACACATCCCCAGGTTTGTGGGTAAAATAAGCAAATCTTGGGGGTGGTGTTGTAAGAGGAGTGCAGCATGTTGTAGACGGCGGTGGTGTAAGAGGAGTGCAGCATGTTGTCGTCGGAGGTGGTGGCGGTGGTGGTGTAAGAGGAGTGCAGCATGTTGTCGTTGGAGGTGGTGGCGGTGGTGGTGTAAGAGGAGTGCAGCATGTTGTCGTCGGAGGCGGTGGCGGTGGTGGCGTAAGGGGAGTGCAGCATGTTGTCGTCGGAGGTGGTAACTGGGGACATGGGTCTACACCCGGACTTGATCCACACTTTACTGTTGTATATGGTTCTTGTGGCATCAACGTCTGGTCTAGTTTCTCTGTTAAGTTAGCACCAGCCGAAACGTTAGATGAAATGATCAAAATTAGAAGCATCATAGGAAACATTTTATCCCTTTATTTAAACAAGTTGATGAACAAATGGACTTATCAAATTTGCTTGAAGAGGGACTTGTTTGGGACTCAAGAACTTGGGAATTTCTCTGAAATGGAAGGAATATGGAGTGCATAAAAGGGACCAGTTGGCGTGGTTACGTAGTTTCCAAATAATGCAGGATCAAGTGACAAGAAACAGTTTATATACACTGAGACTCTTTCAAATGGTGTTCGTGATAGCCCGAAAGCAAACTGCATGTGATGCTGTAATTGTAGCGTACCATAGTTGCCAACATTTTACTAAGGTCTTGGTCTATATGCATTGAAGAGGTTAGCTGTGAAATTTAAAGACGAACCATATCGAATTAGTTGGTCTATATGCATTGAAGAGGTTAGCTGTGAAATTTAAAGACGAGCCGTATCGAGTTTTCTTTCGTCTCACTCAAACTATCAAATTGCAGTCTCAGAAACAAGACTTTAGATGGTAGTTCCAATTGGGGTAGTTGTCGGTAGAGTTCTTTTTATAGATCTCTTTTAGAAGAGATTTTACAAAACAATTTTTTTAATTTTTTATATATTATTAGTATTCTTATTTGTGTTTATTAGCATTCAAAATAATTATTACTATTTATTCAATTTTGTTATTATTATCTGTAAGTATTATTATTATTATTATTATTATTATTATTATTATTATTATTATTATTATTATTATTATTATTATTATTATCTTATTATTATTATTATGTTTATTATTATTATTATTATTATTGTTAGTAATATTATAATTATTATTAGTATTATTTTATCTTATTATTAGTATTATTTTGTAAATCTTATTCTTCTTCTTATTATGGACATTATTAGTGGGGTTATAATAATAATAATAATTATAATGAATTATTATGTTTATTATTATTATTATTATTATTAAAGCCCTTATTATATAATATATCATTATTAAATTCGAAATTATTTCTATATGAATTCATTATATTAATTTCCAATATTTTCGAAATCTTATGATAATAATGGAAATTATTATAAAGTGTATTATTATTATTATTATTATTATTATTATTATTATATATGTATTTATGAAGTTTTATTATTACTATTATTATTATTAGTATTAGCATTAAATTATTATTGTTAGTATTAAATTTTTTAATCATATTAATTTCGACTATTATTATTATTATTATGAGATTTGTTATAATTACTAACTTATTCTTATAAATGTTATATATACCTTAATTGTCAAATTTGTTAATTCCGAGACAGTGTATTATAAGTATATATATTATAAGTATATAATTGTTATTATTATTATTAATTTATTATTATTATCATTATTATCTTATTATAATAATTATTATATAAATCTTATTATTAATATAAATATTATTATGGTTATTAGTATTATTATCTATTAATAATTCTAACAATATTATGATTATTATTATTATTATTTTAAGTATTATTGTTATTATTATTATCTTATTATTATTATTATTAAAGTAATTAATATTATTATTATTATATTATTATTTATTATTATTATTATCATTATTATTATTATTATTATTATTATTATTATTATTATTATTATTATTATTATGAAAAGCTTTTAAACATTTTTACGTATATTTAAAATCACAATAATTGTGTAATTAATTTATATTAGTGATAAATTAATAGAATAGGTACTATTAACTAACAGAATAGGCACGTATTATTATAATAAATAAGATTTGACAAAAAGTAAACTGAAAATGAAAATAAATTGTTAGTATTTAGATATAAATTCGCCAATTTTTAAAAATAGGTAAGAGACCTCGTACAATTAATTAAAATCAATAAACTTCTCAAGTCCAGATACTCTAAATGTGAATGCCGAGCGTTTGTAGAAATCACCATTGACGACATCACACTCACCTACTCAACTGCGTCTAAAACCTCACCTACTCAACTGCGTCTAATTCCTTGCAATTACTTTGATGCGTTGGCTAGTCTGACGTTGGGGATTGCTTCTCTTAGTCACGCGTCGGTTGGTGCTGTGTTTTTGTTGTGGATTGAAGACGATATAGTGTCGTATTGTTATTGTTAGTAAGGTAATCTCTCCTCTTAAATTTCCCTTATTATTAATAGTTGATTGTTTGGAGTTGAATGTGGTTTACTTTACCGATTTAGCTAATTTTTTAACTTACTATGTCTGACAAAGGTAATATGAAAGAATGCATGTATATTGTTTGATGAAATACCCCACCCTTTTAATGCATGTATACTGTGTGTTTGATTGTATTGAAAGAATATGTTTCGGTAGCATCTGAAGGTGAGGAGGGTTTGTTGAAGACGTTTTGGACCGTTCCCCTTCCTGTTGAAGATGGCTAAAAATCACTTATGTTTGTACCATGTATATCTTTAAAGACCTCTTATACACGAGAACTTTGAAAATGAAAAGTACTCCCAACACGTTGAAGAATGGTTCCATAACTTATACATGCATTCTCTTTTATGGAGGAAAGTGGAGAAATGTTAGTGTTTAGAAATTAAGATTGGAAAAAAGGGAGTACACTTTGTTCAGATAATGATTTTAAGCACCGAGTTTTTTATAACATTAAAGACATATTAGTGAAAGCTGAAAGGGTGAAAAATGAATCCTTGTAAAGGGGTTGTTTAAATGCTATAGGACATGACCTAAACATGGATTGAGACATGATCCATGTTTGAGTTTAACAAATAAACATAACGTAGACCACAAACATGTCTTAGACTATGGATCTCCGTTTATTAAAGGCATTTAACTATACAAATGAATGATTTGTAGTATTAGCATGTCTTACACCATGGTCAACGATGTAATTTTAGTAATGTAACGACTTTTCTTAGGCTTTTGACATGTTTCTTCAATTTCTAACCTAATGCCTCATCTAGTTTCCTATTTGAGAGTATGCTTGGCTTCCTAACGTTTTAAGGCAAAAATGAAAACCACAACAACCAAAACCACTAAAACCTTTTAACCTCTTCCTTAGTACCTTAACTTCTTGCTCTATGACTTCCTATAAGAGATTAGATAGTTCTTGATAACATGATTCATTATTATGCTTGACATATTTTCTTTGTCATCCAAGACCGATGTTGGGAAAAAAACTAATTCTCCTCTAATCTTTAGGATTGGTTAAACTTTCGCATAATTTATGATTGGTCCAACTATATCAAAGTAGAGTCGAAATTATTCATTTTTCATGCGTAATTATTTGGAATCTGAATTTGTCAAATATGCAGCTTCGACCGTCACAATGCCCCCTCGAAGAGGTAGACAATCAGAGGAAAGCATCGAAGCTCAGGTGAGAGGGGACAATGCCATGGACATTGCAGGTGTGTATGATGCCCCTTTTCCCATTTATTCCGAGGAAGAAGGAGAGACGTATAGGGAACTTCATAGTAAGAGCATTGAAGTTCCAACGTATTTTAATTTTGAGGTGCTTGATCAAGTAGGATTGACTGATATATTTATGACATTATGTCGGAGAGGTACATGGGACAATTTTGTCCGAATGAATTACCCTGTTTACCGTGACTTGACACTCGAGTTTTTCACCTCGTTGAGGTTTGCCGCAAGCAAACCGAAGAAATTGTTTTTTAGGTTACGAGGGCAGCTGTGTTATGTGGATGAGAGGATGTTACGGTTACTATTTGGGTTTGTAGAAGGGGATATTGATGAGGGGCATCATTCGTTCACGGTGAGTTCGTATTGGAAACATTTAACAGACTTGGATGAGTATGATCCACACATTGCATCCAATTCACAAATTATTAACGCGGAATTGAAGCTGCTGCATAAATTCATGTGTGGTGCTGTGTTCGGGAAGCAGCAAAGTACAAAATGCTCGAGAAAGGAGCTTTTCCTCTTATGGTGCATCGAGCATGGACATAAGCCGAACATGTTTACTTATTTTTCTAAAACGTTGATCGATATAGCTGGGAGAAAGGATATAGCTGGGAGACTGGGGAATAGCTTGGGAATGGGTTATGTATCGACTGCAGTGGCTGCCTGGTTGAGGATTGATCTTAGTGACTTAAACATGCTGAATAAGCATTTTTTCGATGTACCGTACTTGACAAGGTGCGAGATTATTGTGGAAAAAACCATGCAGCTACGAGATCCTTCAACTCGTACAGCTTTGAAGCGCAGGTTGGTAGCTGCAGAGTCAAGTTCTAGATGCCAGGCTACTGAACGACACTCGGAGAATGAGGCGCAACAACGGCAACCACCACAGCTGTTGCCAATTCAACAGGAACACGATCAACGTTCGCTACCTGATTGGGGCATGGTTTCGCAACAGCTGCTAGATAACCAAAAGCTCATCCTTGATAACCAACAACTAATGCTTGAGAACCACAGACGTACGCAGCAGCAGTTGGATAACATGACGGAGCAGATGAGTGGCTTGAATGAGCGATGGGTATATCTTAATAATCGAGTGGACGATGTTAACAGCCATCTGTGTTATGTTGCTCAACGTATGCAAAAGGCTTGGGAGCCCAGAGGCCTCGACGTGCCATCGCCATCTTCATCTGTTGACCCAAGTGATGAAGGTCCAACTGATGAAGGTTCTGCTCCCTAAATTCTGGAAGTAAGACACTTGCGCTCTTTCTAAGATAATGATGCTTCTGATCCTCAATATTTGTCTGAAATATGCTTTCATTTTGTAAGAAAACTTTGTCACAACTTGATGCATGCATGGCTATATATCAGTTATAATTTAGAGATGCGTTCTTGTTTGAAATTGCCTTTTTGTCTTCTAGCAAATTCTTCATGTTACTTTCAGCTACTCTTTTCCAAATGCATTCATCTGTGTATTCTTGACTATCATTAATTAGGTTACAACAATGTCACTTAAATTCTTCTGGTTATTATTCATCCCATCGAATCCTAATTGCAGAGTAGGGATTCCAGACATCTGTGATTGTACAAAGGTTGCAGCTTGGAGCAGACTGCAACTTCTAGTTTGCTGTTGGATTGCAAATAACCCTGTTTTGGACTGAATTTAGTAGTGGAGGAAGATTTAATCATCAGGTCATGCTTCTTTTTTGGAGATCGTTTCCAAGCTGTATGTGTTTATTTGTAGTTCTTATTATGTCAATTAAGTTGATATTGCAGTGTTTATTTTTTATGCTGAGCGGAGTAACAACCACTCGCTATAAAACACCAATATTGAACAGTACATTGACCAATTGGTAAGGAATCTGAGGTCAACATCATTTGAGGTACAATAGAGCACCAAGTTTGATCACGTAGGCAACAATAATTGTTGTTTTATTAGGGCCCTATTGTCCACCTAGAATAATAATATGACATGAAAACTTTCGTGAACAACCAAATAAATGTAGGGCTAAGCACTATATCTTTGATTGCATTCAGTTGAATTAAGCAATATATCTTTGATTGCATTCAGTTGAATATGTGAGTAACTTGAAGCAACTTGAAGCAACGAGAATCTAAACCTAACCCTGTTCGTCCTGCCCACCGCATGCAACTAACCTATAACGCAGAAATATTGTTATATCGTTATCTCAAAAAATTTTACAACTACATTATATACGAGAGTTATAAGAATACTAATATTAATATCTGCGTTATTACTCATAATCGTTTGTTACAAATGTTTAAGATTTATAATAATTAGTATATATACATTTATCGGAACAAAATAATAATATTACATTAATATGATACGAATAGTGCAATTATTATTACAAATTACGTCTTTAATGATTAGAAGAAGATTGTTAATGATGAAAACATTTATAATAATTAGAACATAAATTAATATAATTAATACATTTAATTATCATACCAACTATAATCATAATAAAACGAATAATACTTTCATGCGAATACTATTAATAATAATAATCATAAACCTGTATAAATACATATATTATTATAAGAATCAGAATAATACACGTTATTAATATGACGATTTGTATAATGTTATGAATACTAAAAAGCAATTTGCATAATACCAATAATAATTTAGATTTGGATTCTGAAGGTTAGTAATAAGAATAATAATATATACAAACTATATAATAATTGCAATAATAAAAAAAATGACAACAATGCATTTGCATTGTATTACAAACATATTATTCAAGAATAATATTAATACTGATTACACATAATAGTAATACATTGGAATTAAGTGTTAAAATACATTTAAGAAGTAACACATACTAAATCTTTTCTTTTCATCATCAATTCCAACTTACAAGCATTTTCATCAATTCCAAGTGAACCATTTACATCCCTGCGACGTGCAGAGTGGAATAACTCACCAAATCCTTCAATTTCCCCAACTACCAATAACTTATAATTAATAACAAAGAAAATAGTTGTCACCCAAATGGGAAAAGATTAGTCCACGTATTTCATATAGCAATATTTTGGCCAACTATGCCTCTTTGTTTTGGAACGAAGCCTCATCACCCAGAAATCAAACAAAGTCTTTCATTCTTCTCTGTCATAGCTGTCAAATGGAATTCAATCAATAAATTTAGCCTTAAGATGCATGAGTTTTGCCAGCTGCTGCATCCTGTGCGACAAATCATATAAGACAAGGAAAAGACAAGAAATTTGGTTTTAGTCAACCAAAATTTACCTCCACTGTTTGGGCACTTGCTGTAGAAAAGGATAAATGATTGGACCTCAGACCCAGTACATACAAAGAAGACTTTGCAGAAGATCCAGATGCACGAATAGGAACAGCAGATGCACGAATAGGAACAGCAGATGGAGCAACATCATCCGAAGGAGACGCATCATAACATACATGCTTTAAATGTAAAAGTTGTAAACATCATAACGGATGCATAACCTACATGAAATGACAAGAAAGAGAAACCACAATTGAAATACCAGCGGAATGAGGTGGAAATACCAGCGGAATGAGGTGGTTGGCCAACAGACCATGGGGAAACTAATCATCTGCAATTACCATTGGGGATGGTGAAGGTTGATGGAAACACCAGCGGAATGAGGTGGTTGGCCGCCCAACCATGGGAAACCTAATCATCTGCGATTACCATTGGGGATGGTGAAGGTTGATGGCGTCTACTGCTGATAGAGTAACTATCCCTACGGGTTGTTTCTTCCCATTCCCATCTTCCATCATCCCATTCAGATCTACCTGACCCATCTTCCATCATCCCATTCAGATCTGCCTGCAAAATCAACATCTTGCTATCAGTGTAGACAAGATGTCAGAAAAGTCTGGTTGTTTTCTCCGATCCATAAATCAAAAAAGTCAGGTAATTTTCCCCTATTCATAAAACAGAGAAGTCAGGTTATTTTCTCCATCCCATAAAACAGACCAAAATCGATTGTATTGTGAAGAACTCAATCTCTTAATCAGTTTGGGTGACAAGATGATGATATTCATTTCGGGAGAAATTGCTCATATGCAATATTTTGCTAAACAAAATGTTAAAAGACCATGTTCAAAAAACATTTGGATGGAACTTAGCATAATAATAAATCATTGCTCATGAAGTTTTGGAAATGCCATTTGCAATTAAAAATTGCTTGTCCACTGTCAGAAATATTGGCATTGGGCCCTCCCACAATTCTTACATGCAAATTCAAGATCAATACAATTTACAACAGAATTTCCCATATGCAGAAGGTGACAACTGGAATATGAATACTTGCAATGTGAAGCCCAGATTACTGTACTATTGCACATTGAAGGTGCGTTATGACCTTTTCAACTTAGCTATCACACCTGTGTTGCTTGGTTAATCAATTGCTTTAAATAGTTCTAAACATGGTTCTACTGTGCGCACACATCAAACATTGTTTACTTGTAACACAAATCACGGTCGACTGGTATATGGTGCGCCGTACTTACTTGGTGATGAGAATCATCTTATGCACACACAAAATCTTTTGTCACGAAGGCAACAATGGCAGTTATGAATGGAAATACCAACTCATAAATTGTTGATATCTGTGACATTAGCATTTCCAAATGTCTGTTGCGCCTGTCAATCAATATACATGGGTAGCAATTCAAACAAAACAACACATGTAATCCAGTTATACATGCAATTATCCAACATAATTGAAATGAACCTCAAAACGTGTGTTCCAATTACCATAAGTAAATCAGTCATGCTCATTGCAGGTGGGATATCAATACTAACTTGATGTTCACTTCTTCCTGTATCATTCACCTAACATGATAATTGATTCAAAGTTTAATAAAACATTCCAGACAGACAATATTAAAACCAAATAAATAAGTAAGTTGCGTATACCAGCGGGGTTATTACAGAATGATGCTGACTGTATAACCTTGTTGACTTAACCATTTCAACACTTGTACGCTGCAGTTCCTGAGGGGCAATAACAAATGTTTCGTAATGCCAACATTACATTCATTCAAATGCATGAAACCACTAAGATAATATGAGAACTTGAACCTGCGATTTTCCTAGCCGATCGTCATGATTGAAGCCCAAAGTTATTAGGTCCTTACAAATACCAGTTGTCTGCTTGTGGTTTCCCTCATCAGCAATGAAATCAAATTTAGTTACAAAACAAAATAGCTCAACACTAGCAAACATTATCATTACGTCAATTACAACCTGATGTTGCAGTAATAAAGTCGCCCAGCAATGAACTCAAATTTAGTTACAAAACAAAATAGCCCAACACTAGCAAACATTATCATTACGTCAATTACAACCTGATGTTGCGGTAATAAAGTCGCCCAGCTGCTGCAGCAAAGCTCAGTTTGAAGGGAAGTACCTGCAGATTCCTGAAAACAATCGATTTCGCTACATTAACGTAACATAATAACCCTTCCATTTATATACCTCATTTCAATCCAATGTTAACAGCAGTTATACCTGCGTGTTGGAAAGGGGGATAGGGGTCGAATCAACGACATTGGTTAACGTCTTGCACTTATTTGCATTCTTCCGCTTCTTTGAATTTTTTTCTACTCCACTCCGCAATCTCTTACTTGATGTCGGCTTGTTCTTCATTTTCAGACCTCTTATGTCATTAATGTCAGAACAGTGGATAGCAGCTTCATTCAGCACATCTCTATCAGTATATGAGCGTGAGCGTTGGCTTAAGTCTTGCTCTTGTGGTCTGTGGATGTCTTCATTAACTATTTCCTCACGGTGCAATGCCTCATCAACCATCTTCAACATGTTCCAGAGATTATCTTTCACAACCTGATACGTATCTCTCCTCTCTGCTGCCCTTGTGACCAATCGCATGCTTAACGTACACAAGTCTTTATACCTGAAAGTAGGCAGCTCATACGAATCCATGTTAGTATCATTGACAGTGGGCTCCCTTTGTGCAATCGTCCAACTTTTTGCTCTCCTTGTCCATCTTTTCATAATATACTTGGAAGGGATTGTCGAAATATTCTTCAAGCTATACACCTTCAACACATGTCGGCATAAAATGCCAGCAAACTCAAACTTCCCACAACTACAATGAACGTCGTCATTATACAATTCATATCTGACCAATTGGGAGTAGTTCTTCCCGGCAACACTAATCATATATTTCTCTACGATTCCATCCTCAGAGCAAAGAGTGAAACTATAATCATGACAATGATTCCATTCATCTTGGAACCATTTAAAGACTTCTGGCGTGTACACAGTTG
>JANJEY010000002.1:35783722-35794244 GCA_024703695.1 Erythroxylum cataractarum | reverse complement strand
CAGATGCATCAAAAGTCATGGTGTTTGTAGCCCCACAGTCAAAGATCCAGCGGGTATTTTTGGTTTGGCATACCTTTTTGGCCGTAAAAGCAATAGACAAAACTTCTGGGACCATTTCAGAATTTTTAAAAACACCAACAGCCATATCATCACACACACACCAATATCCGGGGCAAATTCCAACATATCTAAAATTTCTGGACTAAAAAATTTAGTTTTTGAAATACAGGGGTCTGGGAGTAATTTCCAGGCCCCTTTACCTTTGAAGTCGCGAGTTTCCTCATTTGAGGAAATCCTAGCAGCCACTGCAAATCCTCTTTCGCCGTCGTCTCCATAGCCACTGCCCCTAGTGCTGGTGGCATGCGGATTTCGCACCATGGCAGCGGCCTTGCTGCCTGAGCCCCGTCTTTTCTTTGGTTGCTTGTGAATGTCTTCCCACCATTCAGGATACCCTACCAGTTGGAAACAATTCTCCTTTGTGTGCTTTGACATCCCACAATGGGAACACTTCAACTTGGATTTATCTACTCGATCCCGGGACGATGGGTTGCCGTTTTTTTTATGGTGTCTGATCAGTTCTGTTATGACCGAAACCCTCAGGTTGCCATAGTTGTCACCTCTGTCTGTGCTAGTTTACCCTTCATCAGTAGTCCCCCTCCGATGCCCTGTGATGGCAGGTCGCTTCCGGTTGCCGGCCCAAGAATATTCACCCGTGCGACCTCCTTTCTAACTGAGGCGTAGGCGGCCTCAACTGAGGGCAAAGGATCATCCCTAAGGATTTCCCTTCGAATCGAGTCATATCATTGGTCGAGCCCTCCCAAAAATTGAAAAAGCTTGGTCTCATTCCAGATCTGATTGTACGTCGTTATGTCTTCAGCCAATACCATAGGGTTCGGACAACGACGCTCAATTTTGCCCTAAAGACTTTGCATCAAAAGCCAAAAATCTTCTAAGGTTGATGACCCTTGCACTTGACGACTTGCCCTGTTGTGCAGATCGTAAACCTAAAACAAGTCCCTCCCACTGCTGTAGGTGACTGCCAACGCCTGCCACAATGCCTTAGCCGTGGGAGAATGAGCCACGTTGTTGGCCAATTGTGGTTCGACATTCTGAATTATCCAGGAAAAAATAACCAGGTCATCTTGTTCCCACTTCTCATATTCTAGATCTCCTTCCTTCGGTGGTGCAGGTATCCCTGTAATGTGCCTTAATTTTGATCGATCCTTCTCCCCTATGGCTACCTTCATAAGTCTAGCCAAAGGGCACAGTTCTGGCTGTTCAATTTGATACCAACGTTTACTGTTTCTGAAATTGGATTGTTTGTGGATTGGTTCAACCCGTTTCTCAACTGGTTTGCGATTTGAAGGGTAAGGTCATCATGGTTGATGCCTGACCCATTTGGGTTACTTTCTACTGTTTCGGACATGGTTGTTTCACGAATGTTTGTTGGCTTTCTGGGTAGATGATGAGCAGTGATATGACAAATCCCTTGTAGGATTGTCAACCATGCTTTGATATTGGTATTGGAAAGTATGTTTATTGGAATGATTTACAGAGCTACAAATATAGGTACACCAAGTGCTATATAAGGAAAGGTGTTTAATTCTAATTGTTATGATCATGCCCCTAATTTAGAGATATTTGACTGATCCTATCAAGGATATGATCGGATCCTAATCTTCCTCCTAAAGTGAGAGTTTGTCCCACAATGGAGAAAGAGAGGAAAGAAGATTAGCATATAAGTCTTGTGGGCTACTCCACCTATCACCAATTGGTTTTAGGATGGAACCTCACTTAGACTTATATGTAGTCTAACTTTCCTTCTCGTGTGGGCCCGTAGGCCTATTGTAAATTCTAACAATATAGAGGTTGAGGAGTCCTAAAAAATGAACAATATGGAGTCGTAGGTGTCCCATGTTCGATTCTTCAAGTCTTACATTTCCACGACCAAGGGTCGTCTTCAAAGTTGCCAGCACCTACTATAGATGATAACCCATTAAGGCCAAAAGAGGGTTTGTTTTCCATATTATTAAGAAATTTAGTTATTACCAAATAATTGTTCTTGTTAATAAATATATATAATGGTGGAGCCCATTATGCTATATGACATCCACTTGAAAATAGAGTCCACCAACATATTTTATAAAAAATATCATGTCAACAGTGACGTTGTACATAAGTGATGAGAATTTAATTCCGTCAAATTTATTATTTATTAAAAGTATATTTTATATGTTTCAAAATGTTATGGTCGAACTTAAATTATCTAAAATATTAAAATTAAAGTTATATTTTAATGAAAACCTTAAAGTTCAAATTACATTTTTGGCCTAATTTATTTGTACACATAAAGAATTTCAATTTTTCAAATATGTCAATAGTGAGAAGACTTAGGGTATGGATTGATAATTGGTTTGACATCAACCCCCTTGTTCATGCTATTGATTTTCGAAGCCTTCGAAATCGAATGGTGATAAATCTTAAAATTTCTTCACTAATAGAGAATGGTGACTAGTAGGATACTTCTGACGCTTTCATGAACTTACGCCTCATCTTCCTATCTTAGCAAACCCTGCTACGAAAGATACTATCTCCTGGAGTTTAACCGCAAATGGGATTTTTTCAAACAAATCTTCCTATTGATTTTTGTCTGATGATTCCATAGTAATCTGATAGTTTTCTCTTTTATGGCATAACATTATCAATCCCAAAGAAACCTTCATCATGTAGCTTGCAATAAAAAATAGAAACTTGGAAGCAATGACACAGTAGAGCTGATGACCTATGCTTATTATGTAATATGGCATTTGAGGAGCGTGATCACCTCTTCTTCATTTGTAGTTATTATAAGGCTATCTGTAGTTGACTCTTATATATGTTATCATTGCATTTTGATATGTATGATTGGCCAAATGTAATACAGTGGATTATCTGTAAAACCAAGAAGGGAACTCCTAATGTTGCTTTTTATATAGTAACGATCTATAGCATCTGGAAATAAAGAAATTGACGTAGGTTTGCTGATAAGAAGGAAGACAATTATCAGTTGACAAACAAAATAATTAATAATATTAGAGTTGGTATATTTGCTAAACAATCACATCATTCCCTCTCCTTGGACATGAAGAACATATGGCAATTGTGATTCAATGATCTCAATTATGATCTAGTTTTATAATCTTCATTTCTTGAATCCTTTAGATACTTTGTAAACTAATAGTAGCCTTATCTAGCGTTGAACTCACTATTTTTTGTAATGGTGTAATAATTTTATCTAAAGTAATATCCCATTCAATTTTCAAAAAAAAATCAAACTATTTATGGAGAATAAAATAAAGTTTTAAAAACTAGACCAAACTGTTAGGTCAAACCAGAAAATTTTTGAACCAGTCAGTGGTCTAGTTCAGTTTCATCTAATAACCTTTATGTATAGAAACCGGTCAGTTCAAACTTTTTTTGGTCACATCGAATGGTCCGCTCCGTTTTAAATCCTTGATCTTCATATGATCCTTTTCCTTTTTCACAAGTTTCAGCTTTCTCCCATTAGTACTCAACTTCTCTGTCACATACTTCACTACAATTCCTATGGCGCAAAATAGAGAACCACTCGTTTCCTCTTACCCAAAGAATAGCGAAAAGGTTCACATACCTAACAGACTTTTAATAGAAAGTTGACAACGAACCATCTCTCTCCATGTCATCGAAACTAAGCAAGGAAACGACGGACACAAACTTTGCTTCCATAGCAGAGATGGAGAATGCAAAGTGTCAGTGTTATGGAATGTCTGAAGAGTGCACTCGTGAGTACATAAAGTGAGTGCGTGACAAGTTGTAACATCCCGTTACCCATCTGAGGGGTAAATTTGTAAATTTCGAGAATTATTGAGAAATTAGAAAGTACAATTCTTCATCATCATCACCCAGTCTAAAATTTCGCAATGAAGCAGGGTCTGGGGAGGTCCGATAGTACGCAGCCTTACCCCTACATAGTAGAGAGGCTGTTTTCGGTGGACCCACATGCAAATGAGACAATATATGAATGATGCAGGTAACAAAAACAATTCATAAAACGTAAAATAAATAAAAATACAAGTAAAGGAGAAATAAAAGCGCTAAATAGAAATAATAATGAAAATACCCAAATCTCAAGATATATCTAAAATAAATGCAAACAACAGTAATAATACTAATAACAAATAATAATAACAAATAAAAGTAATAAGAATAATAATAAATAAATAAATAAAACAAATACAAAAAGTCAATAAAGAGATAAATAATAATAGAATAGTAATACAATAGACCAAAGGAAAGTAATACCAGCGTTCCACCCGAAGGGTACTCAGTCCTGAGTTACTGTTACAACTAAGAAAGGAAGAGAAACTTGGACAATTGATCGTGTAGGGGCCTGTTGGAAACATTGACTAAAACGAAAACAAGTATAGCATCATTTTCAACCATTTCCAGAATCTTAGAATCTTTGAAGAAAGCTTAACGAGTGAGATTTATGCCAAAGAAACCAAAAGTAAGCATTACTACAACTGAACAAATATAGGCAATCAACAAATTCAAAAAGTATGGAGATTTTTTTTAATGGCTTCATGAAGAGGGGAAAAAAACACAAACTTTGTTGCCGAAATCCAAACTTTAGAACTCAAAACCAACCTTAGAGACGAAAGTAACAAATGAGGACTACCTGGTAACAAACGACAAAAACAAATGATAGGATCATGATATTATCAGAAAGTAGAGGATAAAGAGAATAAAGGTGGTTACTTTGTTGTTGATTCTGAATATTAGATCTCAGAAGTACGCAGATTAGTGCTCTTAAGTATCTTAAGCGAACAACCTTGAAACCCAGAAGAGGAAGAGTAAGATACGAAGAGATTACGAGATGATCAGAAACACAGCCCAAAAAGCAGAGGAATAAAGAGAAATGTTGTAAAATTCACAAAGAAATAGAAGGTGAACACCAAAAAGTTTAAAGCGTTACCTTAAAATTTGATTTTACATTAAATAATATTGATAATGAAAGAATAAATTGTTACTTTTATTATTACAAATTATTGCTTAAAAAAATTTACTTTACTACCGTATAATGACTTAAAAGTGTTGCAATATTTATTTAATATTATTGCTATAGTTTGAAACTAATGTGTTACTTTAGTTAAAACTTAAAATAACATTTGCTTAATTAAAACGTTTTGTTGTCTTATACTGATTATAGCGCCACTTCTTGTTACAATATGACTTATGTTGCCTTAATAAAAAACAATGATAATTGTACTTATGGTTACGTTTTTGTGTGTTGCCTAAAACATTTTTTGCCATATTGTAGTTTTACTTTTTTTCGTAGCCAATTGTCTTTTTTGTTATAGTGACTTGATAATTATGACTTCAGAGTTGCTATTGCTTCCACTCTAGATGAAGTCCCATATAAATTTATTAATTCTCTTCATGATTTCTATTATAAGTTCTGCCTAGTTCTTTTATCTTAAAAGGTAACAAAAATGTGAAAAAACAAGAAAGAGAATAAGAAAGTTATAAAAGGATAACAACAAAAAGTAAAAGTGTAAGTACAGTTTAGAGAGAGATGGAGGAAAAATTTTAGAGAGAGGTTTGAAATAAATCCTTTTAAAAGTTAAATGTGAATTAAAGGAATATATATATTCCAAACGAGTTAATTATTTGGAACTTATGACAAGTCAAGTTTAGGGGTGCATCTAAACTGGAATGTTTTTTGAGAAATATCTAAACTGGAATGTTGTAAACGGGAAAGCCGCGCATTTGGTGTAGTTGTGTACAAGACGCAAAGAGTCTGGAATGTCATTATGTCAATTGTGCTACTCGTCCTTCATTATTATTTTTTCTATATTCCCAAAGCGTTTGGTCCGTCAATACAACTGCTACATGCATCCATTCTTTTCTGATCTATCTTTTATCTTTTTCTTTCAGACACTGATCAGAGGCATGTTTATGTTTATTAGGAGCATAGCCACAAAATTATCACAGATTTGTATTAGCTTCCTACCACTACTAATTCAAGTGCTTTAATAGTTATGGATATTATATATATGGTCTTTGCTTAGAAGCCTCTCCATTTCTTTCTTTAGACCTAAAACAAGCAAAGGTAAGAACGCTTCAATGTAGAACTTCTTTGGAGCCCTAGACTATGTGCAATACATTGATGGTTGACTAATAACAGACCAGAGCAGTCACTGCCCCAACGTTCAAGTCATGAATCTGACCGTAATTTACACGGTGAAGCCCACTTGGCGTTGTAGCCAATTGGTGAATGTCATGTTAGCATCCGTTGAGGACCCATTCTGTCACGTCATCTCCGATGAATGACTCGTAGACTTAATTAGTAGAGTCCTGCTTAGTAGTTTCACGACATGAAATATTTCTCTTTGCAGGAAATAGCTATAATTCTCTATTTCTCAATCAATCTTCCTGATCTCTGGTTGATTCAGTGCCATGGCCAGGCCCCTCTTAAACCTCTCGAGCTCCTTGTACAAGTTTCCAAGCCTAATTACTCCTATCTTCCTTTTGGTTTCTCTAGCAACAGTATTTAGTCTGTTTTCCATTGTTACGTTTCTGTGTGCTTCTCATAACTCTAAAAGATCTCACCGAAGAGACAAGGAAAGCAGTAATTTAGGGTCAAATGATGACAAAAAGCTTCTCTCCAAGTTAAGCAGTAACATTAATGAAAAGGCTCATGTGATGGTAAAGATGATATCGTGGAGGAAAGTGCAAGCTGGAGAAGAAGATGATGGTAACAGTGAAGAAGCATTATGGAGGAGGACAGTCATGTTAGGTGAAAAGTGCCGTCCACTCGATTTTTCCGGGAAGATTGAATATGACTCGGAAGGTAATCTTTTAACGGAACCATCATCTCTCAGGACGATTGCTCCTTCCAGAAAATTCTGAGCTTTCTTGCTCAAGTGAGTCGAGGGCCATCATAAATTTCCAGCTCCAAACTATCCTACTCCGACCACAGATATCTGGGGGGTCATTTGTATTTTTCATTTGTTTTCTCTGCGTCTGTGTAATTTGTCTATTTCATCTCTCCGAATCAAATTGTTGAAAATACTGATCTCTAGATTGGTTGATGTAACTAAGTTGTATAAAAGAAGGAAATTGTTGTCGATTGTTTTGTTGGATGAAGGTTTTTAACACAGATTTCTCCCAACTCAATCGTTTCTAACTTCAATCGAGAAAATAGAATTATATATTTTCAATCGATGTTCTTCAGGTGGTAATTCCTATTTTAGACATTGATGCAACTCTTTGTTGGTAAAGTACACTAAGCCCTATCGTATTTTGATAATTCTTTAAAATGCCTAACAAGTAACAATACAAATTACTTGTATGCAGAGTCTAGAATGACAATTAATTTTTATATATAAATTAAATGGGATCAACTAATAAATAATGAAAAGAATTATAGGGAAGACAAAAGCTTAAAGGGTACTGGTTCTGCCTGATTCTGACGAGGCTGCATGTTGCCGTTTGGATTTATGGAGTTGACTGCTTCTCTCGAGAATTCTGACTTGAAGGTTCCTGCAAAATAAAGAAGACACATCGGGGGTTGTTTCCCGATAAGCCCCTCTGATGCTCAAGTTAGTCTTTTTGTGAAGTTAGGATCGCTGTGACCTAAGAAAACTAGGGTTATGATCACGTACCTCTGTTATGGTAGAGTTATACCTTATATATGGAGCAGATGCTAGGTTTAAGTCTTTACGTATGCATGAGAGACTTCCACCTGCGAATGGGCCACGGATGCGTGGACTGGGCCTGGGCCTGGCATAACCGATAGGTATGAGACTGATCCTTAAAAGATGGACCGATCGGTCCACGGGTCGTTATGACTGGGTTCAGGTCCGGCAGGACCGACCCGACTAAGAGTCATACCATCGAGGTATGATTAAAAGTAAGACGTCCGCGAAGCATGTGGAAGGCTTTACAAAAATCAGTTTTTATTATACAATTGGAAGTATAATTGGAACGAGAGTATCCTTTAAGAAGTTCTTGATAATAAGTATATTATCACTACTATGGCGATCATGTATGAAAGCTCAGTAGTTCTTACTGATCAAGGAGATAAGACCCTCTTCAATCGTGTTGTGAGTATTTTAGAAATGAGTTTATATAGAAATTTGGTGCTTGTAATAGGTCAAAAGTCTCTACATATAGAAGGGTTGAGACCTCTAGGGATCAAGCATAAATTTTTTTAGTTGATTTCCTTAAAGAGAATCTCTTTAGTGAAGAATTCTTGAACTGCTTGCTTCACAAAAAGGCCAATGATATGCCATGTTTTTTTTTTGGTAAAAATGGCCATTCAAGCCATCAAGTATGGGTGCCTTTGAACCATCCATACCAAAGACTACTCTTTTAATTTTGCTGTCATCAACAAATTGGGTGAGAAACTCACAATCAATAGAAGAAAGTTGCTACAAATTTAGTAAGCTGAGCTCATAAAAGGAGATAGTCGAGTAGCCAATGATCCCAGAAGTGAAGTAAAATAACTTATAGCTTCATCTCAAATTTCTTAATGATTCAATAGTAATGCACCTTTTGTAGATGTGATAAAGTGGATTTTGTTGAGATTGCGCCTTGCTATAATGGATTTAAAGAAAAACTAGTACATTGGTCACCATCCTTAATCTAGTGTACTTTTCCTTTCTGTTGAAGTAGAGAATGGTGATTGCTCACGGGTTGCAAATAATTGGTAAATGCTAGCTTTTCTTTATCCATAAGATTTAGATTGGTAGGATGCAATGCAAGCGTTGATTGAATAGCCTCTAGGTCTGATCTTCTTGCACGAACCTAGAAAACCAATATCATACACAAGATATTTGTTAAATTTGAAGGAAAAATGAGAAAATTTTTATAAAACAAGCTTTCGACTATAATTAGAGAATGATTTGAGAATAAAGGTCTTTCAAATTAGCAAAACTATTTGGAAAGGCAGTCAGCCAAGCATCATTCACCATTGCATGATTGAGTTTTTTCTTATACGCCAAGATGAATTTCATATGAGTCATGCCTATGTCATAAGCACATTTCTTCAAATCCTTTTGATGGTTTTTAAGATTACAATGGCCTTAAGCTTCTAAGGGAAGAGGGTAAAATTAAAATCACCACAGATCAACCATGGTAGAGTAATACAACTATTGACAATTCAGAGACTACTCCAAAAACTTCTTCTCTGAAATGAGTAGCTACTCTTATAGATAAAAGAGATATCTATATCAACATTTGCCCACAGAAAAATTAGATGGAGATGCATAGCTTGTTAAGTGGACTCTAAGAAATCGACTTTAAGTTCATCCTTGTTATAACAAAGTATGATTATACCAAAAGCATGATATTGATGATTAGAACCACTAGGGACTAAGAAGATGTAACTTGTATAGGTTCTGTAGTTTTATTTTGGTTTCAAGAAGAGCGATTAACAAAGGTTTTTCATGTAAAACAAAGTCCTTTAAAGCCAAAAGCTTAGAGTGGTTATTTATTCCACAAATATTCCATGTTATGATTGACATTAAAAGGGTGAACTTGTGGGGCTTTTGTTTTTTTTTGTTTTTCCCTATTTTGATCATCTTCTCTCCATTGTATGGAAGGTCTGTCTATTCATAGCTGCTTTGGTACAAGGATCTTCTACTTGAATGTTGATAACTGATGAGGTTTGTGTTGGACCCCGATTCCAGAGCCCAACATTGGACATGAGATCATGAAGCCTGAGCATGGAGGAAGGCTAAGAATTTGAAAATTTAAAAGAAAAATCCTTTCGGAAGCATAGGCAGGCTTCGCTGTGGCGAACATATGCGAGAAAAGTTCAATGACTCTTCAGGTCAATTTCGCCGTGACAACAAGTATAACTTCACTGTGGTGAAGTCATCACGAGACAAACAGAATTTACTTCGAGAGAACTACACCACAACGAAAACCCCTTTAGCAGAACCGATAACTCAAAATTACATATCTCACTAAATGCCAACTTAAAAACCTTCAACCACCTTCATCAATCCAATCTAAAAAAAATGGATAAAAACCTAACCACAAATAAGTTCTCAAAATCTTAATCTCATTTTCATAATCGAATACTTTACGAAAATAAGAAAAATCATAGACAAATCCAAACACACATTTCATTAATATCAAAAGTAAGAATTTTACAAAGCTTTGATGGCATTTCAAGCCACAAATACATCATTTGCCTCATAATCCAAAGATACAAAAATATACTTGAAATGCAGCCTCAAATTCTCCAAAAAAAATCTAACTTAAAAATACAAAAGTATGTCAATTCGGAGTGATGTCGTAACTCTTGACCTACTTGATCTCTTGCTCATCATCTGAATAGGGGGAAGAATGGGGGTGAGCTTAAAGCTCGTGTGTAACATCCCGTTATTGATGTGATGGGCATATTGGTAAATTGGGACGGGTTAGGATTTCATACTGCATTCTATTGACTGAGCATTCATTGACCTCTAATTATAGAGGAATGAGTTTCTTG
>JANJEY010000002.1:35718916-35735766 GCA_024703695.1 Erythroxylum cataractarum | reverse complement strand
AACTTTTATTAAGACATCTTGGTCAAAATCATCATAGATTTATACAGAATTTCTTCTGAACTCAGAACACACAATTTCCCTTTTTGAACACAATATAGTATGCAAATCTATAACACAATATATATTCAAAAACATTCATTTCATACATTGGATATTTATAAGTTCCAATAAAAGATCGGGGTCCAACATGTTACCTTTAAGCCTTCTAAACTCTTCAACTTATCACATAAGCTTAAGAAGAATATCTTGATCATTCTCAGTTTTTCATAAATCCTTATAGGATTCCCATTTAAGAGTTATAATATCCAATCATGACCTGATAAAGCAAAAGTTCTACATGGTTGATTTAGTGAATAAAAATATTTGTTCTTTCCCCTAGTTAGATAAATAATGATTACCTTCTCATTTTATCATTGGAATTTGATTCAAAATCCTGATAAGGAAACCATCTATCTACAATGCCAAAATTAAATAATTTATAAAACATTAAGTCAAAAGGTTTAAATATAAACAAAGTATTCATAAAAAGTATAGACTTAAAATATTCATACAAAGCATAGACTTAACATTAAGTTAAAAATTCATACAAAATGGAATTTAGACATATTGCACACCCTATAAAGTGGAGAATCGTATAAAGCCTTTACACCTTTCCATATTGCACACCCTTAACACCTAATTCAATTAAGGAATTAAAAAATTCCATCATTATGTTAGACTCTTTCTTAATTTGTGAAGCTCCAGATCTATTCTCTATAGTGGATGATGTTTCACTCAGTTTTCCTCAAGTAAATAATTCTTCCTTTTTGATTGTTCACCAATTATAACCAATACCTCTTCTACAATGTTAGAATGTGTCTTCTTTGCTTTCTTATCCTTAAGAGATTTCTTTCTCATAGATGGAGAAATTATAACTTGATCTCTTTTTTTAGTATATAAGTAATCTTCATCAATATCAATTCTATGTTCCCCTTCTGTACCAATCGATGGAGATTTAGTTTATGGATATGCATGCAAACTAGTTACAGTAGTATCTCCAAAAATATGACATAGTCTGAAATCTCCTTACATCCTTTTTTTCTTGAATATATGAGCCATTTTATACACTATAATGATGAAAAGGAAACATAAGAACAAATATTATATAATATGATATATTAATTGAACAAAGACATATTTTACCTTAAATAGATATAAGTTTTCTCAACATTCATTTGTAGCATTAACTTCTTTAGTAAAGGAATTATAACTTATTCTTGTTTCTTTGAGTAAGTTATTAAAATTCTTCAATCTAGCCCTTAATCTATTATACTTATTCTTCAATTTAACATCAATATACTCCTTATTGAATTTTGTTTGAAAACCGACCTTACTATTCTTCCAAGCATATTTGGAAAAGGTAGTAGTCATTCGATTTTCCTTCTTCACTTCTTCAATCATTAATGAGATTAAAAACATCCCTATGGAATCATTCCATACCCCATATTTCAAATAAATTTTCACACAATCATTAGAAGAGTTCATATTGTTCAAACCTTCCATCACTAAATGTAATTTCATATAATAACAATTTCTGCAAAGTACTAAATGCTAAATGCGGTACAAAAGAATCATGGGACAACCATATTAAATGCTAAACTGCATAGTGCATGGAAATGATAGAGGAGTTGAAGTGAGAAATTTAAATGAAAGCCAATTGATCTCTATAATAATATTCACAATCATGCTAAAAACTTACCTAGGTCTTTCTTTTACTATACACTATGATTCTTAAAAATTACACAAAGTTGGAAACACATACCAACTAGGTTTTATATTGAAAAAAAATACAAAATTACATCCTTTACATATTATATGCCACTAATATCCACAATTATGCCAATATGGCTTAATCAATTTCTATGGAATACCTATCAAAGAAAGAATTCATGAAAATGCAATATTTCATAATAATCAAACTAAATGCAACTTTATGGTGCTAACTAACACATAAGTCATATACATCTCTAAGGTACGTATATGTTAATTAGTTATTCCCAAACTTTGAGCCATTTCTTGTTCCCAGAATTACTAATACTATAATTCAACTAGATTGCTTTAGAAGTTAGGTCTCCTCAATACTAGAAAATCAACGTTGCAATTTTGATGAGTTTTTTTAACTCAATGAGTGAACCATCATCGATGTACTCACTCAACTAAAAACACAAACATCACAAGTATATCATATTATTCATAGTCAAATCCCACATATCATATTTCAATAAGCACATTATAAATACAAACGTTTCATATAATCATTGTAGAATAATCCGATCATTCATATCATCATCATGTACATAAATATTGCATATCTCTATATCAATACAATTCAGTAATTCTTCACAATCATTCATTTGATACATGTAATGATATATCAATGCACATAAGATTCCACTTTCATTATTATTTTGTTATGAACAGAGTGACCAGTTTGAAAAGAACTTAAACCTCATAAATGTGCATAAAGAGCCCTAGGCTTGGTTATTAATGAGCTCGGTATTCACAAAGGGGTACATGACAGTATTTGAAATGAAACCATATCCAAAACTTCACTACTTATTGTGATTACATGTATACTTAATTCTAAATTGAAGTTGAGCCTTCATAATTCATTAAGAAAATTGGTAAACCCCACAAGGTAATAAGAATGGGAGAAAACTTTGCTAAGTCCCACCTATCATTGATCTTTCCTATGAAGAAATGGGCTCAAGGTTATTTGATCAATTTTTCTAGGCCATGACATGTTATGATGGAATTTAAAGTAGTTCCATCGAGCTGCATAGATAAATTCTCTTCCCTAAGTGAATAACTTCGAGTGCAACATTTGGTGTACACAGAAAGTGATGAAGCATTGGTAATTGCCACACATTACTTCATTACATATTTGAAAGATATTTCCTAGTATTCTTAGTGCCAACTCAAATCTTTACTCTTTCAAATCATCTTCTTCAATTTTCTCCTCGTTATCTATGTCATCGATTCAAACCTTACTTTTGAAATCACTTAGGATTTTAGACCTAACAATAGTTCTATTAGTAGATGAAGATGCAGATTTAACATCAAACAATTTGGTGTGTAGATTAAGGTTGGCTTTTAATTACCTATGGATACCTTATGACACAGTGGACATATTTCTTCCAAAGGGAAGTAAGTAGAGGTAGTGGTATGAAGCTTATATATGTTGGAAAATTGAGAATGTTATAGCACCCAAAGGTTTTCAAAAGGTTGAGAGGCTTAAACCTAAGAACAGGTAGGTTCAAAGGATAAGTAACCTAAACTTTTTAAGCATTTCTTTTAGTAAAGATGCATTTTTTGAAGTTAAGACCATGCTTGATGAGCATGCAGCTAAATAGGGATTAAAAAATAAAAGGACCAAAGCTTAAACATTTAAATATTAAAGGGTCACCATTGAAACATAAAACTAAACCAAGTAAGAATATGATTAGAACCAATAGTGAGGACGCACTCTTTTCTTAAAACACTGCTGAGAAATCATTGAACTAGAACTTGCATCACCATCATCATCATCTTGATTATTGTGACCACCACTACCAGAACTAGTAGCGAGAATCAAGAACAAAAGACATAAGCTTGCAAGGATCAAACCATCAAAACTAAACCAAAGATAAGTAGAAGTGGGCTTAGAAGTGACAAAGTCTTAGTTATAGGAAATATATTTAATGGTAAAGAATGCAAAAGAGAGGCCTTGTGAGAGTTGGACTCCACGAACAACAGGGAGAGGAAGGAATTTGTAAAGAAATGACATAAGGCTTGTAGAACTGAGGATGAGGAGGGTGGAGGCATTTCTTTACATCTTTTCCACTTAAACAACCCCATGAACAATAATGGAAGTCTAAAGTAAGAGTAACTTATCACACACAAGAGAAGTGAAAGAAAACAAAGATAACAGAGAAGTTGAATTACCAATTTATTTTCAATTATGCAACATCAACAATATATTTATTTTCAATTATGCTTCAGTAAATGTGAGATTCTTTAAAGTTGTTTGTTAAATGATTGTTTTAGGAGATGAAGATGATTGGAAGAGAAGGCAATGACGATGGAAAGTAACAAGAATAACCCAAAAGAAAATGAAACATGAAATATGAAAACAAATAGGAAAAGTGTATACTTGGAGAAATCTAATCATAGAAGATGCATGAGATGCTAAAAATGCTAAAGACAGTGTAAAGAAACCATATGTGATATTGTTTTTCTGAACAAAAAAATCTATTTTAAAAATATAGAAAAATATGATTTTTACGTTTTTGTAAACTTGTTGTGTTTTTTTATTATTTTTAAATACAAAAATGGAAACAAGTCTTAACCAAACATATTTTAAACATCTGTTTCTTTTTTTACTAAACAACAAAAAAAACCAAAGAAAAAAAGAACCAAACAACACCTAGAATTAGATTTCTTTTTCATTCCCAATCAAGCTTTTAATATAGTTTTTAATTTGATCCTTTAATATCCTATCATGATATATTTAAGTTTCTATAAAGTATTTAATATGAGTATCTTAATATAATTATGAAAATATTTATTTTTTACTATTATGACTGAATGAAAATTTTCAACACCTATATAAGAGATCTATGGTAAGTATAATTACCATACGCTTGTTGGACTTGAAACAAGTTTGTTTAACCTGCATAAATAATATGAAAACACATATAATTACTACTATTTAATGTTTATCTTAGAATAGCTAACATATAATATGTTTCACAGAAACCTTCTCAAGTAACATCAATATATTTGTTATACTTATTGGGCCAATTGTAAAAGATTATATTGTTTTATCCTGAAGTTTTATTCCAAGCAATTGAGATCAATTTTCTCTTGAGTTTCCTATTTAGTCATAACTATTATGATCGATGCTTCTGCTATGTACTTCAAAATCCATTATGTCAATATATAGTTGCCTTTTCTCATACTTATATATATTAGTTTATATTTTATAGTCAATCAATTTATTGTGTATGTAATGATTTAAAGTCAACCTTTATTTTATATATATTTAGATATATATGATAAAGTCCATAGGATAAATATACATTGTAAATGAAATTATGATGAGATCATAATTATGAAATTCATATTATATTTATGTATTATTCTTAAATTGCTCTTAGTAAATGTTCTATTAATATTAGACACTAATAGAGTGTAAAAAAACTATCACATATTATATTTCTTCTTTATGAAGTAGTCAATCTTATAGACTAAAGTATGGAGATACTTAAACAAACATGTGGGTACTTATTAGACAATAAGTTATTTAGAACATTATTTATATGTCTATAAAAATTCTCATTGTAATGATTGTATAAATGATCTTTTGACCTAAGATCTCCAAAATATCTCATATAGAGATTGTTATATTTTGATGCTACATATGACCTATTATAGTCAAGAGTAGTTCAATCGATAATTATTAGATATAACATGAATATTATAAAGATAATTAAGTGATCAATATAAGATTCATTGCCCTAAAGTGATTAGGAAGAATGTTCCATTTTTCTTGATCAATATAATTTAGGAAATCCTTATCTAAGATGGAATGACACTTTGTAAAATAATTTTACAAATGTCATTAATAGATTCAATTACTAATAGTAGAAAAACAATATGATTGGACTCAAATAGAATAGACACTATTTTCATGCTCTATTTCTAATCAAAACATTGTATAATGAAAATTTTCAATTATACAAAAAATATGCACAAAAAGGTTAGTAAAAACTATAACTTTCCTAAATATTTAGGTGATCATGATTTGTTGTTAGATACCATTCTTGATTTATGGATATAAATCATTTAATTAAAGAAATAAAGATAAATTAAAGGAGTTTAATTTATCCAATCCTAAATATAATTTAAGGGTATAATTTATATCCATTGCCAACATATTAAGTGACCTAATAGGTCACATACAAAGAATAAATTGAAAAGACAAAAGATGTTTCAAATTAGACTTGATTATAAATTTTAAGAAACTTTATAATCAAATATAAAATATTTAATAAATAAGGACCAGTATGAGATATTTAATCTTTATTGGGAAAAATTAGTATTTAATTAGAATTAATTGTAATTCTAATTAAAGTTTAATTGAAATTAGAATTTTGTTTCAATTAAATTACTAAAAGGTCAAAGCCCCATCATAAAGATGTTTAGACTCCAACATAGCTATTACTTCTTGCCTAAGTCTCTTTATAATAGTTGTAGAGTTATCTCAATAAGTTTTGTAGATACCACTAGAGGTCAAATTTGTGTACGACTAAGTGGATTTTAGAAATTGTTTGAAGGAAATTACAAAAAAATGAACAAGCTTCATAATAATGTACAAAGTATAATTCATTCTTTATTATATTTTATGTTTTAATCATTTTATAGAATTTTAAGTGATCTTACCTTTCATAATGGCCTAATTGTTAAATTTTAAAAAAGGGAGTTCCACTGAATTAGAATAAGTAAGAAATATAATTTTTTGAAATTTGTTTTCAATTAAATTTCAATGAAAAGAGTCTAGATAATTGAAACTAGTTTCTAATTGGAACTAGTTTCTATCTAAAATAGAAATTTAATTTATTTAGTAATCAATTGGTTTAATCTAATTTAATTTTCTAAGGAGTTGAAAATATTATTTTAGATTATAAAGATCGATAACTATAATCAAGCAAGGTTTGATGTTTTTATGCGCATAATTTGATTATATGTGCATAAATGCAAATTTTAATATATGTTTGATATATTATGAATGTTGGATTGCATGTTTTATATGTATGATTTTATTATATATAATTTTTTATCCTCTATTTAAATTATTAAGTATAAGTTTTGAACATTATGGTTTCCTTCCATTGTTATAGAAATAAACCAGAGTTCTATTTCTTTTAGGCCTATTGAACAACTCAAAATCACTTTAACTTGAATATATTTAGTTTTGTTTAACTGAATCTATGCAAATTCGATGAGTAAAAATTATGATCATATGAATTTAGAGGTTGAGATAGGAATAATATATAACATATTTAAAAAAAAATTATCACCTAGTGGATCTAGGAGTCATATTAGATATGAATGATAAAGTTGTTAGCTACCCAATTTAAGTTTAGTTGGTTTGTTGAGCAAACTTAAAATCAACTAAATTTAAATAAGATCCTATTTTACTAGAGAGATTTAAGTAATCTTTCTGAATTATATTAACGACTATTGTTTTGAACAAATAGTAGAAGCAACTAAATACATTATTAAAGTGTTAATCTTTTTCAGTAGTAATGACATATAACCAATACTTATTTTTCTTACATTTATATTTTATTTTAAGTAAAAACTACCCTTGGTTAGTATAATTGATACTAAGTTAATGAACTTAATTTCTTGGACATATGTTTGGTTTAAAAAGATTTATCAAAGATAGAAAAGCTAAATGTCCATTAAGTAATTTTGTTGTTATCCCTATTGAAGATTTATGAAGTTTTAGAGATATTTCAATGTCATATAGATGACAAAATATAATGAAATTTAAGTTGACTAATATCTTAAAAACTTTAATGACAACATCTAAGATGTATGTATAATGCAAGAGGTTATATAAAGTAGAGTTGAAAGATATAGTACGTTGATGAAATTGTTTTATTTAATTTAATATACTAAAAACATGAATGCATACTACAATTAAAGGCTTTTCTATATTATGACAATATTTATCATAAGAAAAAATGATTATATAATTTTTCTTGCCAATATGTGATATGATAAAGATCATGTATATATTTATAATTCATGCGTTTAAACATTCAATACTAAACTTGTATTCAACATTACTATAATGTTTAAGGCATGATAGGAAACAAAATATTAAGTAAAAGTAATTGATCCAAGTTTATATAAATAATTTGTATATGTTAGATAAAAGAGACTTATGCTTAATACGAGTGGTAAGAATTCAAAGTTGGATAATAATTATTCCACGTTGGTTAAATCAATATGATGAGAATCATAAAGTTATATATATAGATATACCCTTTTGATTATGAATCATATGTTAACTTATTAAATGAACGAATAAATAAATCAATCTTAAGTGAAAGAATGATGATGGTATTGAATATTTAAATCTTATACATGTGATGTGATGGATGTAATAGTAATTCATATAAGGATGACACTTGTATGTTATTATATTACTAATGACTTTATATGACATAGTTATATTTATTAACTGAAATATTAATTTAAAATTTTAAAATGTTTAAAATGTTTAAATATAAGTAAAAATTAAATATTGAGAATGTTGAATCATTTTGATGAGATATATATGGTAAGATCCACATTTTTATTATTTATAAGGAATGAGATCCTTTTGTGAATACCTCTATAACTAAACTCTATGATGTTATGTCTTTGTCCAAAGAGAAAAATATAATATGAGATATTATAAAACGTATTATAAAATTTTGCTATAGTTATGCCTAGTAGAATTACTTACTTTAAATATTTCTAATTAAATCAATTAGCAATATTCCATATTAGAATGGCATTGATAGAGACAAAGTTAATGATTTTATGATGTGATACTTATTTGAAGCATAAATTATTCAACAAGTTTAGAACTAATTCGGATTTTTTGAAAGTTATAAGATAATCAAAAGGTTGGATATAAATGAAAAACTCATTGAATAAAATGTTTGTTTCATTGTATACTTATAAGAGAATAGTTCCCAAGATAAGCAGAAGGAGTAAACATGAAATTTAAAACGTTCAAATATGATGAAAATACATCCAATTAGAATGAATGCCTTTTTTGATATATTTTATGTATAGTTAAGCGGTTATAAGACATTTAAAGATTCATTTTCATAATTAATTCAAACAGTTGGTATTGGAGTTGATTGTAAATTTATAGTATCTATAGAAGGTTAAGTATAATTGTCCTCTTTAGTGGGAGTATACAAAAACATATTGCTCATAGAGAAAAATAATTCATATTTTTAATTATTGAACCTATGATTGCCCAAGAACAACTCTTATTGGATATGAATATATAGCAACTTAATTGTGGGACTTATATTTATAGAGTTAGATGTGAAAGTTGTTTACCCATTCTAGTCCAAAAACATAAATAATATACTAAAGGAGTTTAGTATTTGAAGTATCTGATACTTATAAAGTGTTAAATATATCCATTATTCTATATATGAGAAGATATTTGAGTTTAAGGTCTTATGGATATTACTTTAGAAATAAATCCTAGTTAAGGCACATTTTGCTTAAAAATATTATTTTGAGATTGGAATGATTTCAATGTAGCATTAACTACTAATCAAGCCAGATTATATATTTCATTTAGTGGAAATGATTATTCGGATCAATAAGTTCTTTAATGAACTTAGTATAGATCATTGCATTATTCAAATAGTAATCTACTGTAGAACATATCTGCCATTGTGCATGCAAAAGAAAGTAAGGTATCATCAAAGATCCAAGCATGTATTTAGATACTTTCTCTTGATTGTGATAATAATTAAATAAAAGTTGTAAGATATAAGGAAGCGCTCACTATAAGAATTTTGTAGAATTCTTTCACTAAATCATTTTCCTAATAATGGCATGATTGTTATATGGCGATATGATATAAGATACTTAAACAATTGGCTTAGTACAAGTAGGAGATTATTAATTTATGTCGCAGAGCCAATAAGTTTGTTGTAGTTTAGTAATATAATTATTTAAGGACATTGTCCATTTTGTATATATTTAGATATATATGATAAATTTCATGGGATAAATATATATTGCAATTATAATGAGATCATAATAATGAGATTCATATTGTATTTATGTATTATTCCTAAATTATTTTTAGTTATTTTCTATTAAGATTAGACATTAATAGAGCATTAAAAGACTAGCACATGTTATATTTCTACCTTATGAAAGAAGTTACCAATCTCATAGACTAAAGTACAGAGATACGTAAACAAATATATGGGTACTTGTTAGAGAACAAGTTTAGTAAACTAACCCCATATGATAATTCTATTTGAAACATTATTAGTATGTTTGTGAAATTTTTTATTGTAATGATTATATAAGTAGCCATTTGACTTAAGATCTCTAAAGTATATCAAAGAAGAGTTTTTATGATTTGATACTACTTAAAACCTATCATAGTCAAGGATAGTTTAACTGGTAGTCATTAATGTGACATAAATTACAAGCAAATAGTTGAGTAATCAATATAGAATTTGTTACCCTAAATTACGAAGAATATCCTATTGTTTTCGATTAGTATTGATTCGAGAAATTTTTGACTAAGATGGAAGACATTTTGTAAAATAGTTTACAAATTTTATTAATAGAATCAATTACTAATGATGGAGAACAAATATGATTGGAATTAAATAAGTAGATATTAATTAAAGTAGATATTAATTTTATGTTCTATATTTAATCGAAATATTATATGATAAATTTATACAAAAAATAATGCATAGAAAATTTAGTCAAAACTATTTTGATATTCTTAAATAGTTAGGTGGTAATAAATGTTGTTAGATGACAATATTGATCTATAGAAATAAATTGCTTGATTAAATAATTAAAAATAAATTAAAAGAATTTAATTTATTTTATCCTAAATATGATTTTAAGTGCTCTTGACTTTCAGAAAATCAAATAAAAAAATTCATTCTTATTCCATTGTCCGTGATATTAGATTCTGCCCCAATTTTCTAACAATATGTACATTGGAATTTTTTTAGCTTCTAAATAATTGCTGATATTAAGCATTTTCAATTTTATAAAGGGCTTGCTTGTTCTTAAGATTTTTTAATTATTATGTTGCCCTTATTTTTGCTCATAACAGTAATATTTTAATTTTGAGAGCATATGAAATAAATGCTCAACATAAGCAAGTTTAGACATATGTCTATGGATACAATTAGAACTACAAATCATATGCGATATGAACCAAAAATTAATCTTAGTATCATACTATATTAATCAGTTTGACCCCTAGAGAACACAATATTAGGATGATTTAAATCACCAAAGCCTTTAAATGATGGCACCATCTTCAGCCGACCTTTCAATGTCCTTCTAAGCTGCATCTACTTATCAATTTATACATCTGTGCATAGAAGCACATATTGACCCTTTCTCTGCGTATCGAGTAGCCTGACGTCTCATCTCCTCTACATATCCATCAAAACTTTGGGTCTTAAAGTATCAACCTATTAATCATTGCTAATTCCATTGCCCACTTGCAAATGTAGATGAAAATTTTCACTTCATAAATTCTTAGTAATCATCTGAATAGAAGAAGGGTAGGCAATGCTTCATTCTTTACTTCATTGGTTGTCGTCGGTGGCTCCAAAAAAGGTGTCCTGTTTTCAAGAGTGATGAGTTGATGATGATGATGAGTATATGGAGCTGCAATGGTTAAATCAAGATTAAGATTAGAAGAAACAGCAGAAGTTTCGTCTTCGAGACAACTTGCTGAGTCAGAAATCTTATTATTGTCCTGGTTAGACTTTTTGGATATATAATTACATGCATCTTTCTGTGACTCAGAAGATGGTGACAATCTCTGCGGTTGAGGATGAGCAAGAATTTGGTTGAGTCGATGATTATTAGGGTCAATTCCCATGGCTATTAGCTTTTTCCTGATATGAGAGTTCCAGTAGTTCTTCACCTCATTATCTGTCCTTCCGGGCAGTCTTCCAGCTATCAATGACCACCTAACATGCCAACCGGCTTAATTTTTTAGCTTAGGAACATCATAATGACAAACACTAAAGTTCCTATGATATTCTCATTTTAGTTATCCAGATAACATACTGACTGAATTACTATAATAAATCAATGCCAAACACATATTCACATGCTACATACATATCTATGAACGGTGAAAATGTGAAAGAGATCATGACTTTATTAATTAACTGGAATTGATGGCTAATCAATCGCATTCAAGAAAAATATACCTGTTGCCAAGAAGAGCATGGAGCTTAATAATGAGATCTTCTTCATCTTGAGCAAAATTTCCTCGTTTGATGTCGGGTCTAAGATAGTTTATCCATCTTAGCCTGCAACTTTTTCCACAACGGTGCAAACCTGAAATTGTACGTTTAACTAGTCTGGTTACAAAGTTGGGAAGATTATGTATGGCACATTGATATAATCTGGAATAATTATACTTATTCTATACGATCGCTAGGCTACCCGACATGATGAATACCAATGAGGAGCATTTTAGAGATTAGGGTTTGATTTCTGTTGGTAGTTTACCGTGAAACCTGAAAGCAAAATGCAAACATGGAGGATATGGCGGGGTCTCAACACCCACGACAGTATTATGTAACTGTTTGTTCTATTTTCCTTTCAACGCCAAAAAAAAAAAAAAAGCAAACATGGAGGCATATACCTACCAGCAGCCTTAGGGAGGGAACGCCAACCACCTTCACCGTGAGCTTTGATGTAGTCGATGAGTTTTTGGTCTTCTTGCTTGGACCAAGCTCCTTTATTGTTACCTTCTTTGTCACAGCAAGGCTTTCTCATTGTTTTCTTCCCCAGTACTCCCTCTCCGATATAGAGACAGAAATGGAGATGGTGGTTGATGCTTAGGGGCTTGGAGAGAAGGAGAGAAACAAGGCAATTCATCCAAGACGATTAAAATTTATACAGACAGGAGTTGAGAGGGAGTTGCGGGCTTTGACTATTGGACTGGTTGTTTTTGGTGTTTAGGTGAGTTGAAAATGCGCCTACAGTTGCAACGGATAAGGTCTTCCCTTTCAACTCTTTCCATTAGCTTACCGTTAAGTAAGCGTCCCTTTCCTTACCTTACCTACATGCCATTTTTCGTCACTAATTGCAAGTTTTTTGTCAGGTTTCCTATCTACTGAAATCTGCTTTAAAACCTTTTTTTTTTTAATGGAGGTTTTTTCAGGTAAAGCTAACCTCATAATGAATTGAGTTTAAGTACAATTCCGAATTAACACTTTTGATCAATATCTTTCAGTGATTTTCTCTTATTGATCAAAACTTTAACAAAATTATGAAGTTCACTGCATCTTTGAAATATGTTATAGAACAAACCAATCTCTATTGACAATCAAAATGCTATCGTTTTGAAGTTTTGTAGTGATATTACGGATCATCCCATGTTTCGATTAATAAACTTATGTCCTTTTTAAGGGACAGACGAATCAGAATATCTTTACACTAACAGGTTCTTATTCACGATTCATAACGACAAATGTAAGTGTTGTCTACTTCCATCTTCTATTCTCGATTCTTAAGTTAACGTTCTTCAGGAAGGTTTCTCACGTCTCTTAGCCGAGCAACATGCAGGAAACGTTGTTAGGACATGCTAGCAGGAAATTCCACAAACTAAATTAAAAAAGCTCAACGACCAGATTAGTTAATTAACTTATGAAGTGCACGCCTTCAAAGCTAGATGAGGCTTTGCCGTACATCAACAGCTTCTGCTTCATCCAAAAGAGCTCTACTTCCTGTAACAGGATCAAGTTACGGAAACAAAAGATTTTAAAAGTTTCTACTCAGATCCTTTCTATTTGATTTCATATGAATTTTATTAATACAACGTATCTACAAACAGTCACGGAATAATGTTAAGTAACATATTCACAGTAAAGTTCCCGGTTAGTTCCAGAAAAAGGTTCCTTGTCATATACTATTCCGTACATTGTTCCGGGTTAGTTCCAGAGAAAGGTTCATTGTCATATACTATTCCGTACATTGTTTCATTGTTTTTCACTTCTGGGTCTTAGTTCTTTATCGAAAGGTATTACTTCCAATACCTCTTTTAGAATTTCACGTTCGATCGACAGTAGTTAGAAAGCTTTTGCCATCATCAATGACCCTGTCTCTAGACAATCTCATTTGACCGATCGGTGAATGATATCCTCTAAAGTTCCATCTAACATTCAACCTTCAACAAATTGGAAGACTTTTGGTTATCGAGGAGAAGTGGCTTTAATCGGTTTCTGCTGCCCGGTTATGACACAAATCCTGGAAGGAAGCTTATGTTTCATAGTTATTAACTTGTGTAAGGAACAACATTTAACTTCGGCGAATATTGATAGTACAAGATGTAACAAACTGAAACTTTGAATCTAGATGTTATAGTATTAATGCCCTGTTAGTGCTAAACTGGCGTACGAAAGCCAATGACATTCAATTTTTGACCAACGGTTGGGAACTTGGGATGTACCGACCGGTCTAGTTTTTCCAGGTTAACTATTTCTTGGAAACGTTACAAGTCGCCTTATCATTAGTCAAACAAAGTGTATTATTAAACGTAGTTTGGTTGTGTTGGAAAATGGAGCAATTATGTTAGTGGAGCTATTAATTGTACTTGATTCATTTATTTGGTTAATGTATTTTTCCTAAGCATTTATCTCTATATTCAAGAACTTACAATTTCTAAAAGTTAAGTTGAATAAAATAATTTCATTGTATCGTATTTATTCTGAGATGTCTTGTACAACTATAAATACCTAATGTAATAGTGCATTTGAAATCAAGTCAAGAAATCAAAGTGAATTTACAAAGAGAGTTTGAGTGTTCGACTATCTCTACTTATCTCCTTATTTTCCCACAAAGTGGTATCAAGAGCTTGGTTGTTTGAAAAATGTCTAACTCTGATGTTGCAATTCCTAAACTGACAAAAGAGAACGATGATAACTGGTATGTTCATATGTAGGTAATTCTTGGTTCTCAAGATGATCGGGAAATGGTAGAGCAAGGCTATGAAGAACCCACAAATGGAGTATTGAATCAAGCCTAAAGTAAACATGTTGCAAAGGAATCATAAAATGGATCAACATGCTCTTAGCATTATTCATGCGACATTAATTTATGAAATGTTCTATAAAATGTCAAGTGCAACAAAGGCAATGCAAGCATAGGATATTCTTCAAAATGTTCATAGAGGAGTTGACAAGGAGAAAAAACTGCATCTTCAAACTTTGGGAGGTGAGTTTGAATCCTTGCAAATGGAGGAGTTTGAATCTATTCATTATTAGTTTACAAGAAGTCTTGACAACTACCAATCAAATAAGGAGATATAAAAAAAATTTAAAAGATGCTTGATTGATGGAAAAAAATTTGCGCTCTTGATTCAAATTTTGATCTTGTTGTTGTGGTTATTGAATAATCCCAAGACTTGAAAGACATGAACACTGATGAATTACAAGGATCTTTACAAGCTAATAAAGAAAGATTTAAAAAGGAGTCTTTAGTTTAAACACTTCAAGCTAAGTTCTTTTTAAAAGATAAACTAGCAGGTTAACACTGCGCAAATGCATAGTGAAAATGCCCACTGAATTTATACGCTGGGAAAATTTTAACGTCATAGTTAAATCGAAAAAAATATCAAAGTGTAATAAAATAAGCATCGGTTGGGAGACGAAGCGGACAAGTAAAACATCAAACGATAGAAACTAAGACGAAGAAGAGTCAAAATAAGATAATGTAAAGTCAAACTATGACGATAAAAACAAAGACGAGAAGAAGGGCGTTGATAAAAAGTTATCAGAGCTTTAGCCTGCCGTGGGAACGTCTTTATTTGTTCCAAAGCTTGAGGAAGATTTCTGATTATCTCCTCTCTATTTGGGTGCCATGATTTTTTCGTGTAGCTTGTCAAGTTTCTCGTAACACTCTGCAATCTGTTTTATTCTTTCTCTAAGATCCACGTAACTTCGTTGTTCTCGGGAATTCATATTTTTGTGAAAGATAATTTTGACACCAGTGCCTGTAATAAAATCAGTGAAATTAATCTAACGACTCTAGATGGTTTATTCTGTGATTGCTTATTATAAAAACTAATCATAGCTTGGCAATGTGAGGCTGGAGACAATAGTAAGGCGAATGATGGTTTACGTTAGTAGTGGAAGAATGCAGAAAAAAAAATGAGGATGGAACGTATTAAAACATAGAACGTAAAGATAAAGAAACGATTTTGTTGAAATTATAAATATAAAAATTTGGGGTACAAAAAGTAACTAAGAAAAGAATTGCTTACTGAACTGAAAGGATGCTCTTTGCTTGTTGAAATAGGAGATGTAACTTTGACAGTTGTTATCTTCTTGGAATGGAGGATTGATGAATATTGGTTAAACAAGAAGAAGGCAAAAGAAGAGGGTACGAATTGTTTGATTAAAGTTAAGAGGAGAAAGGTTTGAAAGTTTAAATATAGACGTATTAGTGGACCGTCTGGTAGGGGAGAAATATAGCTGTGTAATAAATAATTGAAGTCGAAGAGTTCGACTGTATTAAATGAGGGGCAATACTATATTAAATGATGACTGCTACATTAAAAAGATTAAAGAGAAGCAGATGTACAAGGCATTTAATATGTAAAGGTTCCTTATATTTCATTATATATATTTATATTAGGCATTGATAGATGATCATTTTGGTAAAAGCAGCGAAAGCGAAGGTGAGCCGAAAGCAGAAGTCGAACTAAGAGGTGGTTGCTTTCATATCCTAGTAAAGGATATAGTTGGGGTTGGAGAGGCGAAAGTGAGACGAGAGTACGCAGGAGAAATTTTAACGTCATAGTTAAATAAAAAATAATATCAAAATGTAATGAAATAAGCATTGGTTGGAAGAAGAAATAAGATTAAATAAATTTCTTTGAGATACATTTAAAATAGTTTACATGTTTACTATTTACATTTGCAGTATAAAGATACCTTAATCTATAAGTTTATGAATTTGTCTTTCATAAAATTTCCTTGTCTCGAAGTTTACTTTTTTGAGATCGTTGG